>VYZP01072857.1:28111-52481 GCA_013400635.1 Hypocryptadius cinnamomeus | reverse complement strand
CACACACACACACACACACACACAGATGGACATTTCAGTACAGCAACGATCCCCAGTCAAACGGGGCATCCCCTGCGGAGCACAGTCCACACAGGTAGCCCCATTTCTGGCAGGGATGAGTCCAGCCACTCTGGAATCTGCCAGGGAAGCCAGGCCATTCAGGCTGGGACAGGCAGTTACCACTCTTCAGCATTTCCATCTTCCCAGGTTGCCCCGTTGCCTGTGGCTGAGCACTCTGCAGCCCAGATGCTGCTGGCGAGTACCATTATTTGGCATCACCACTGGCCAGCTGTGGGCACGTGCACAAACCCTTGGCCAGCAGAAGCGGATAACCAGTGCCTGCTGCATGACCCAGCAGCGCTCCGTGAAGAAAAGAAGTGAGAAAGCAGCCCATTAACAGCCCAGGAGAGTGGGCAGAGGACAACAGAGATATAAAGAACAGAGCTAGCAAGGATACAAGGATAAGCTCTGCCAGGCAGCCTTCTGTCAAGGCAGCCTCCCTCTGGTGTTCACTTCCAAACGGCATCCTGCTTCCCCCAGAGATGGGGATGGAACAAGACTGCTGTCCACCCAGCCCCATCTCCCAGTGTGCCCTGCTAGCCTCTTCTCTGTCCCAAGTTTGGGGCAGCAGGTGCTGCTGGATCCCCAGCTCTTTTCCCAGCCTTCCCCGCACCCACCAAGGACCTCTTTCTAAGGGGACCCATCCTGCACAATTTGGGGTGACCAGAGTGAGGAGGAAAAGGCTGCCCACTGACTCCTGGGACAAGAGGAGGAAGGCAGCAATACAAACCACCGCATCCCTCCCCAGCAGAGCCAGGGTGATGCCAGAGGACAGCCATCACTACATGGGCATCCCAAAACCCTTCATATCTCTCCCACAAAAACAGATCAACTCCAGAGGGGCGCCCTGTCCTGCCCAATCAGGGTGGTTACCCCTATGAGGATAAGGCAAGGCTTCATACCCTGCCTCACCCCAGTGGGGAGGGGCTCCCAGCCTGGAGCCAGCCTGGCCAAAATGGGTTAGGGAGGCTGAGCCAGGGCCAGGAGCTCTGGGCAGCTCAGTTGTTAAGTTCAGTAAGGATGACCCGCAGCTCGTTAGTGAGAACACGGTTTTTCTCGGCCTCCTGCTGAGAGCGCTCTAGAGAAAATGGAGACATCAACGCAGCACAGGAAAGAGAGAGAAAAAAGTGAGTTAGTGAAAAGAGACAGCATTTCTGAAAGCCTTCGATGGAAACACCACAAGCCACCCAGCCAGTGGTGGGATACAGCTGGACTGGCAGGAGGCAGCCAGTCCAGGTGCAGGGACAAGGCCGTAGGTCCATCAATTTGGAAACTGGGTTCTGGGACAGGGTAGGGTGGTGAGGAAGGAGGAGGTGGATCAGGACCAATTTAGGGATCACAAGAGATCACTACTGAAGGGAAGCACCAGCCTCTTCACCAAAGGAAGTGATGCAGGAGCTTTGACAGGGATGAGATTGCTGCTTGTAGGCAATGTCTGAAAGTAGAGACAGGGAATGGACAGGACCAGACAGGGAATGGACAGGACCAGGTCTAACCCTGACATTTCATGCCAAAAGACTCATAGAGAAGATGGCATGGGATGGGAAAAGCTGCATATGAGAGTCAGGGGGTGGCTGGGGTCAGCACAATGGCCCCATCCTGCTCAGCCTGGCAGCGTGGGAGCCTCTTGGGTCTCAGCTGTAGTCAGCCTGGGGGGCCCGTGGCTGTGAGCTGCCTGCAACCACCTCCTACCACACTGCTGACAGTACCCACACGAGACAGGCAGGAGATGAAGGATATAGTGGCATGAAGAAAACAAAGGAGAAACCAATGTTAAGATTTTATTGATATCAACTCATTAACCCAGAGGGACAGAACACAAAAAAAAAGTCATGAGATGCAAACTGAAGAGCAATGTGCAAAGGACAGAAGGGTGAGGGAAGAGTGAGGGTTGCCTGCCTGCCAGGGAACAAGGTGTCTGCACAGTTGGATCCAACCCTCCATCCCCCAGGCCTGAGCTTTGGCAGTGGAGGTGCCGCTTCCCCAATGCAGGTCATCCCCATGCTGGGGCCAGCAAGCAGCACCAGGGGACTTTGCTGGAAGGGGAGAAATGGCCCCCTAGCCCCGGAGCTGCAGGGTCCCCAGTGCTTCTGCTGCTGGGGAGCCAAGGAGGGAGCTGCTGGAACAAAGGGCTTCTGGGCACAGTCCTGATCCCCAGGGCAATGCTGTGGCATGGGCCTACAACTACACTGTCCAGTCAGTATGTGGGGCTGCTCTCCTGCCCTGAACAAACAGCTCTAAGCACCTACATCTTGTCTCCCCAAAGAGGGGTACAGCGGGAACACCCCGGGTCAGCTCCTGTCCCAAAGGAGCTGATGGACAGGCACAGGCTAGGTAGGATAGAGGAGGAGAGAGAGGGTAGGGAGAGAGGGGGGATGGCCAGGCAGGCAAACAGCCGAGCTGGGGAGAGACAGGCAGGGAGCAGGTGCAGTGCTGGTGCCCAGCGTGGGGCTCAGAGGGAGGTGATGTCATTAAGTGCATTGTCCAGCTCCTCGCTGATGGCTTTGTACTTCATCTTCTGCGCATACACTTCATCTGCAGGTGAGGGCAGGCAGGGAGCAGATGGTGGAATAGAGTGGAGAACACAAGGTGGAGAGAGAGAGTGGCTGTGAGCAGCGGGCTGAGGGCAGCAGGGGTGTGCGGGCACAGGCAGCATGGATGTGACCCTATTGCCTACCCGAGGGCAGGGCCCAGACCCCAGGAGCTCTGTGCTCCCACACCAGATGCTGCAGCATCCAGCCGCTCTGCTCCCAGAACTCCTGACCACCCCTCCCTCTTGCCAAGCACTGTCCAGCCCCACCACAGGCATGGTGTGTCCAGTGCCACCCCAGGAAAGAAGGACATGGGGCTGGTGGGGACATTTTACCTTCTAGGTCATCAATGGTTTTCTCCAGCTTCGCCACAGACCTCTCGGCAAACTCCGCCCGGGTCTCAGCCTGTGGGAAGCACAGGGGTAAAGGGTGAGCTGCAGGACACAATGGGTGGTGCAGGCTGCACTGCACTCCAAATCTGCCCCATTTGCATTTCTGGTACCCTTCTCCAGAAGCCTTCCCATGGGAAAGGCAAGGGGACAAGAAGTGACTAAGGCTTCATTAAGCCTCACACCCTAAATCAGAACAGACTAATGAAAGTCATCCCAGACCCAGGTACCAGCTATGATGCTGGGCTGCAATTTAGGAAACTGTGAGAGGACACAGGCATAATGGGGTCAAAACCCATTCAGAATGGCAAGCACCCATTCAGTGGCAGCCCTACAACCCTTACCTCCTTCAGCTTTTCCCCTAGAAGCTTGATTTCCTCCTCGTACTTATCCTCCTTGGTGGAATACTGCAGAGAGAGACAAGCACCTGTGAGTCCCAAGGCATGCCTCCAGCTGTCCTTCACCCCAGCAGGAGACCGCAGCATTCCCAGACCCCACACATTATTCCCACCCTAGCAGCCTCACTGGGTCCTACCTTGTCAGCCTGAGCCTCCAGGGACTTCAAGTTGTTGGTGACAATTTTCAGCTCCTCCTCTAGGTCACCACATTTACTACATCCCAAGCAGGGCCGGCAGGAGGTGGGGAGTAGGGCCAGAGGGCAGGAGAGAGGCAGGAGCAGAAAGAACAGGCATGGGGAAGCAGGAAAGAAAGAGAGAAAACAAGTTGAGAAAGGAAAAAACTCAGTGCAGGTGGACCAGGAGCAGAGCCACTGCGAGCAGGAGCTGCCAGGACGCATCTGTTCATCCGTTCCTTGTGCTTCCTTGCACAGATAACTCGTGCATCACCACCAGCCAAGCTCTCGCTGGCCCTGCCAGGGAAGCAGGGATGGAGGGATGGAGGAGCGTGCCTGGCCTGCACCTGCTGGAGAGGGGGGCAAGGGGAGGCTGGTGCTGGAGGCAGTGGTGCAGAAAGGAGAAAGGTGGCTCGCACGGTTCGAGAGATAGCGACAGAGAGAGGGGGCTGCTGCACATCGCCCCGCGCCCCTGCCCCAGTACCTCTTCCTCTGAGGCAATGAGGGATTTGAGAGACTGGTCCATGGTCCGCAGCTCTTCTTCCAACTGTCTCACTCGGCTGGGGTGGAAGAGGGGCACCCCGGGAGGGGGACAGCAGAGAACAGGGTCAAGGATGTGATGCCAGTGGGTTGGCACAGCCCTACCCCCAGCCTGCAATCCCAAAGATCACCCCAATGACAGACCCTATTGCTTCCAGGGAAGGACATCCCCATCCCCGTGTCTGTCAGGGATCTGGGACAAGGGCTGTGTGGGACCCCTGCATGCTGCCCAACAGGAGCCCCGCTCACCTCTCCGCCACCTCTGCCCTCTCCTCTGAGCGCTCCAGCTCTCCCTCAAGAA
Organism: Hypocryptadius cinnamomeus; assembly: GCA_013400635.1. Classification (NCBI taxonomy): domain Eukaryota; kingdom Metazoa; phylum Chordata; class Aves; order Passeriformes; family Zosteropidae; genus Hypocryptadius; species Hypocryptadius cinnamomeus. The sequence continues at coordinate 48,089 of VYZP01072857.1, read as the reverse complement.
CGACCAGCTTGCGGGCAACCTGTTGATGGCAGCAAGTGACCCATATTAGGCCTGTGCTCGCCCCATCTGGGAGCACAGGCTATAAGGAGATGGCTCTTGGTGGTGCCAGGGTGTCAGGACTGGGGAATGGGGTACACACCTCCTCATATTTGCGGTCAGCCTCCTCTGCTATGTGCTTCGCCTCCTTCAGCTGCATTTCCTGGAGTTCCATCTTCTCTTCATCTTTCATGGCCCTGTTTTCGATGACCTTCATGCCTCTGAGGAAAGACCATACCAGGAGATTTTACTGCTTGTGGATCAAGGTGTCATCTGCACATCCTGCCAGCCCATCTGCACATGCTGTACCCTAACCACACCACCCTCTAGCTTCAGAGACACAGGACATTGCTCGGGGAGGATGGCACACAGTAGGATCACACCACCAGTACTGCAGAAATGTTCCTGTGCAGAATTACAGTGGAGCTGGCCCCAGGGCTATGTTCCAGAGTGAGGTATGGCTATGGTGCCACTCAAACAGGCAGGTTCTGGACCCATGTTTGGGGGGGAAAAGGGGTCCAGCCCAGGATGAGCCAGCACAACCTCCACAAAAACAGCCTTAGAAGCTGGAAGCCCTTAGGAAATACCAGAAAACATCCTGTGGCAAAGCCTTTCTCATTCAGGGTGATACTCACAAACAGGGGATTACCAAACCCTCACAGAAGGAGCTCCTGGAGACTCTTCTCCTCTCACTCAGATGCTGTTGCTCAAACTGATCTTTGCCAATGGAGGGAAGAGCTCACATAACTGCCAGGAACGCTGTGACATGTCTGGGTGCTCCCATACAACCTGAGTGCCCTTGCCTGCACAGCTCCAGTCTGGGAAACCTACTTGCCCTGTGGATGGGGCAACATACACCCTGTAGAAGTCTTTTTGAATGAGGCTGTTTTGTCCTCAAATCTGACCTTAGTTACCAGCACAGAGGTTCCCTCTTGGGCTCTTATTTTGTTCTTCAGCATCTAAAGCTGCTCTGGGAAATAAAACATGCTCATATCGTCCTCTGGCTTTGGTTACAGTCTGGTGCTTTTATAAATACCAGATCAAAATTTTCAGGATTTTATGTGTGCTCTGGATAAGAGTGTCTGTATCTGGGGGACTTCTTTGCATTGTGGCTTTGCTCTCTCCCTTTGAAGTCTGCAGGAAAGCGAGCAGCAACCCCAATAAGGTCACCTCAGAGGGACCCCACTGCAAAACTAAGCGGGCTGTCTGCAATTCTTGGTGGCCCAATACCACTCCCACTGTCCCTTTCCATCCCACCTCTCGCTCTCATCAGCCGCCTTCTCAGCTTCCTCCAGCTTCTGCAGGGCAGTGGCCAGACGCTCCTGGGCGCGGTCCAGCTCCTCCTCTACCAGCTGGATACGGCGGTTGAGGGAAGCCACTTCAGCCTCGGCCTGGGGGAATAGAAACCCCTCAGTCATCCCACATCAAATACATACATTGAAAAAAGCATTTTCAATGATTACTCCTATTTACCATCTAGAGCACCCCTTGGCACTGTGCAACAAGCCCATGTTCACTTGAATGGCATGCCTGACCACACATTCCCTTGCCTCTCTATAGGTTATCTCTAGCCCTGGTGGCTGTTTGATGCTGGCTTCTCCCAGCCTTGCCATGTGCAGCCCCACCACGTCCTCACACTTCCAGCTCCCGCCGTGGAGGGGGACAGGGCACGTTCGCTGGGGCAGGGTGGCCATAGCAGCCGTGTCGTCACAGGGATGGTATTTGGGGTTTGCAGAGCAGTGAGTAAAGGGGGAGGAATGCCCTGTGCAGCTTCGCTCCCGAAAAGGAGATCGGAGCTGCTTGTGGATTTCCTGTTTACAGAGGCGGTGGAGTGAGCCGGGAGCTTCTCCTGCGGGAACCCCCAGGGCCCTGTGCAACAGGGCAGCCTGAAGCCAAGCACGGAGCCCCCCCCAGCTGATGTACAGCACGATGCCGGGGGCAGTGGAGCGAGTCGCCCTCGGCAGGCTGGCGCCTGGCCAAGATGAGGCTGGCAGGACCAGAGCCCTGCCTTTCCCAGACTTCCCACGCACAGGGCTGGGAGCTGGGGCTGGCCAGGAGCAGTGGCCCTGGCCCTCCGCCAGCCTGTTGACGCCTGGCCTTGCACTCTTTCCATTTGGTAAAGGCCTCCTGCTCCATCGCCACAGTCAGGAAATGCTGCCTCAGCAACTCTCAGCCTCGCTTCCCACTAGGAGGGTGCAAGGGAGACAAACCCCCATATATCAAGGGATGGGTGGCAATAAGACCTCACTGTGAGGAGCAGCTCCGTGCACCAACCTGGAGACAGGCTCCTGCTTATTCACAGGGTGCAGCAGGACTGGCTGGCTGCAGTGCCTGGACAGGGCCAGCCTCATGCTCCAGCACTGGGAATGCTCCAGGGAATACTAGCCAAGCACAGGGACTATGGGAGCAGCAAGGGGCTGTCACCCGGCATGGCCCCACTGAGCACCCGCAATCCCCTGTGGGGAGTTGGCGGGGTGGGGACAGGCGCAGCCAGCACCTCTTTGAGACAGCTGCCAGCCCCATAGCTGCCAGCCCCACAGCCGCCTCTGCCCCAGGATCACCCTTTCTACAGACACCCAGAGACCTCATCCCTTGCCAGACCGCCCAATGGGGAACTGGAGCCGGCGCCCACAGGGCAGTGCTCTGCCTGCAGCATCAGCCTCACTGCATCGGTAGATTTTTTTTCCCAGGGAATCACCCCCAAAGTGGGTCAGAGCTGTCCGGATGGACACTTGGGAACATGAGCTCTCCCGGCAGCTCCCAGTGACCAGGGAACCCGATCTGAGGCTGCAGGAAGGGGCCATTTCCTCTGCACACAGCCCGAGTGACAACAACCCGGGTACCGCACCCAGCTCTGCCGCTCCTGATATGGTGAGAATGTTGAATGAGTGGGCATAGGAAACAGAAAGAAAGGAAGACAACAGAAAGCTCCAACAACTGCAAAGACAAACCAGGAAAAAGCTGCAGCTTGGGCATACCATCCTGCTGCCAAAATGGAAATTTTGACCTGAGGCAGTGTGAAGGGGTGGCTTGTCCCCCACGAAGGGACAGGCTGGAGCTAAAGCTCGGCGGCCCGAACGGCAGAGTCCGCTGGAAGCCGGACAAGAGCCTGGGCGTGGGATTCTGAGCTGTGCAGCCGGCCTCCGAGGAAAGAGATCCGTTCCCAGGAGGTACCCGATCCCAAGGCGCGGCTGGCCGCTGCCCGCTCCCAGCGCCCAGCCAGCCGGGAAGCCCTGGGAGCTCCGCTGCACGCAGCATCTTCTCTCGCCAGACCGACGGAGGAGGGAGGCGGCCGGCGGAGGCCGCCCGCAGGCAGGGACTGCCCCGAGCTCCCTGCCCCGGGGCTCTCGCCAGCTGGGTGGCAGCTGCTCGCGGCTCCCCGGGAACCTCCCGGCGCTCCTGCGGCGGCCAGCCCGGCTACCTGGGCTCCGGGGGGCCGGGGCCCGCCGCCGGAAGCGATGCCGGCAGCGGGGCCGGAGCCGGCGGGGGATCCCGAGGAGCTGCCGGGGTGCCCCCCGCCCTCGCTCTTCCCATTCCAGCGGCCCTTACCCGCTCCCGGGCCTGCCGCTCGGCATCGGCCTCCCGCTGCAGGTGCTCGGCGCGCTCCTCCGCCTCGTCAGCCAGCTGCTGCAGGCTTTGGATCTTCTTCTTGACGGCATCGATGGAGCTGGCGCTGGCCATGGCGGGGGCTGCCGGCGGGGAGGCCACACCGCCGAGCCCTTTGTGGGATCCGCCCGGCTCGGGCAGGAAGCGCTCAGGCAGCGGCCGCTCCCGCCGCCCGCCCTGCCTCCATCCCTGCCTGCTCCTCCTCCTCCTCCTCCTCCTCCTGCTGCTCCTGCTGCTCCTGCTGCCTCCGGCCGACCTGCTCCGCCGCTCCCCCGGGCTAGGCGTGCGGTGCTCACCCACGGCAGGAGAGAGTTCCCACGCCGGGAGGGATGCACAGTGCCCCTCATCCCAAGTGGGACAGAGGGTGCCCCCGGGCAGGGTGCGTGGTCCTCCCCAGGCTTTGGTCACTGTCTCTACATCCCCGCCAAGGCAAGATGCATAGTTCCATCTGGGCAGGGCACAGTGTCCCCCCACCCTGGGTCAGCACGCATGGTCCCAGGTGGATGCATGGTCCCCTGGAGGGGTACATGGTACCCCAGAGAGGGCACACAGTGGCCCCAAGGCAGGGCACACACTTCTCTCCGTGCCCAGGATGCATGCTGCCCCCCCGGCAGAGGTGCACAGTCACACTGAAATCCCCGAGAGCAATGGAGAGGACCCTAGGGAAATAGACTCTTTTCCATCAGTCCACGGAGTCTGTGAGTGCTGGAGCCTGTCCTGTGGAGACCCCATGGCCACAGGAGCAATGTACCCATGCATACTCCAAAAGTGCTGCCCTCCCCAGACATTGCTGCAGAGCTAAGGAGGGTTGTGGACTTTTTTCCTTATGGGAAGTCAATAAGAGGCATGAGCAGAGCCTGCTCCTGGGCATCCTCCGAGGGTACCTGGGCTGTAGCCAGGTAGGTGCCCAGCACCCATCACATTCAGTCTCCTGGTATCTGCTCCCCAGTGTGAGGACCTGTCCTGCAGCCCCACAGAGACTCATGGGGCCCATGGAGACCCTGGCACCTCCTGTCTTGGGGACTGTGCCCGATGGGGGAGGTCAAAGCTCCAGCTCCTGGCTCTCCATCCTGGCTGGGGCACATGTCTTGATCCATCAGAAAAAGTTGGAGCTGCTGGCACTCAATCCTCCCTTAAGATGTACTGACAGCTCCTTGGCTGCACTTCACACCTGCCTCCAGGAATGCCAGTTCCCAGGCTGACCTCACCAGCTGGCATCAACTCCAGGGACAGGGGTCCTGGGGGTGACTCAGCCCCACTGCTATCTGCACCCTGCAGATCCGTGTCCCCTTGCCAAGAGGTAGAGGAAGAGGCGATACTGTGGGTCCCCTGGGAGCACACAGCCTTGGGCTTGGCCATGGGCCTAGCTGGTCCTGCCCCTTCCCAGTCCGAGGCCTGGATGTCAGTAGTGCACAAGCCAGGACATGGGGGCCCAGAGCAGAAACAAGGGTTCCTGGCAACAGTGGGGCAGGGACAAGCCAGCTGCAGGCAGAAGGGGGACAGGTTAGGGGGCAGCCACCCTGATCCACTAGTATCCAGGCTAGGTGCCTCCTGCGGTGGCCCCACCCCAGATGCAGTCACTTCCCAGCAGAGTCCAGTTCCCTCCCACCAGCTCAGGGAATCGCCAAATAAGAGCAAAGTCTTGGCTGGGGAAAGCAGCTGGGGCGGGAACACGGGTGAAGCTTTTGGGATCATGGCCTGGGAACAGCAGAGTTTCCCTAAGGCCCCTCCAGGATGGCTGGGGACAGGCCAATGCTGGGGATGTGGGGCAGTGGAGAGGGCTAAACCTCTTGTTCCTGCTGCACCGTTTCCAGCAGCCCTTGCCCATCCTGACCTGGGCACCATGGGCTGTCCCTCCTGGTAACAAGAGGTTCTTCAACCACGGTGGGCTCGCAGAGGTGCTGGGAAGCTCTGTGGAGTTGCTGATCAAGAGTCAGACATTCCCTGCTCTGTGCACTATCTGACACCTCTCCAGGTGCCTGGGGCGAAATATTTGCACTCTGTAGTGCAGTCCCCATGGCTTTCCACCATGGCTTTCCTTTTCCACCATCCAGTGCCAGCAGCAGGGCAGGGCCCTGCTGAGGTGGGTGTTTGTTCTTTTAGGGCATTGACATTTTTTTGCCAAGAGCAGGAGGCTGCCTGGATCGCTGGTATGAGCCTGAGCTGTCTGAAGAATTGGGACACACTGTGCTCACAGGCACCCACTGTCCTGGCAGCCAGGGAGGACACGGGGGTGCCTGGGGTGAGTGTGCTCTGGGGGTCCACCCAGCGCTTCCTCTGCTGGAAGCAGGAGCTGTGCTGCACCTCGCACCAGGGAGGAGGTGACACCAGCCCTGGCACTTAGAGCTGTCAGCACATTCAGGTCCCTGGCGCGGAGGGGTGACTCCCAGAGCCCCACACATGGCGCAGCCTGTCCAGGCTTTGGCATGGACCTGGGAGGGCTGTGCTGGTGATGGAGCCCTAGCCCTGATGTAGCCAACCTCCAGCCTGACATGGCTCCTTCACCATGGCTCCTGCTCTGGCCCTTCCCCAGTGGCTCCCATCCACTGTATCTTCTGGTAGGCCACTCTCCATGCTGAAGCCCAGAGATATGCCAAATTGCTGTGGATCAAGAGCAGGGAAACACCCTCCCTGCCCAGGATGGCATCGCACAGTCCACTGCCAGCTGCAAACCAGTCCACACCCCACAGCTGACATCTGCCCAGTACCACTGTTTGCCCCTTCCTCTGAGCCCTGCACTGGGAATGTCACATCCACTCTCAGCCACGCTGAGTTTGCCCTGTCCCATACCAGCACGGACCCAATTTGATCAGTGTGAACCCCACTGCACACAGCAGCCACCTTGCCCAGCTTGACATGCCTGCCCCATGCTAGGTTGAACGTGCCCTTCCAGAGGATTCTCAGTGTTTTAGAGGACAGGCATCTGTAGGATCAGCAGAGAGGTCTGAGGAGACCCCTGGCTGCTGCCCAGGGGCTCTGGGCTGCCATAGGACTGGTGTTGCCACTGCTCGTCCTTGTCCGCTCACCCCTGTCCTTGGCGGCGGCCTCAGAGATTTGACGCATCTCCCCCATTTAGCTCCATAAACCAGCTGGGATTGAATTTTTTGTTCTCAGTCCTGAAAAGCCTGGCCATGCCCTGCTGGCTGTGCTCCAGACGGCTCTCCTTTAGCTTCTCCTCCAATTTCCAGGGTTGGTTTTCATCAAAGAGGGGCTGGCTATCAAAAGGAGTATTTATTTATAGGGTGTCAAATACCCTGTGTGGCACCACAGGTCGTTATACCCCATTCCCAAGCGGCCCCGTGGCCACACACAGCTGTTCCACCCTTCATCCTGGCCAGGCACAAGCCAATTTCAACACCTTCCTAACATCTCCCCAGAGGGATCTATTTCCCCAGAGAAACATCAGTCATGGCACTAAATAAAACTCTTCCTGGCCTTGTCCTTCTCAGGGTATGAAGTAGCAAACTGGACCCCAAATCCACCCAAATCCCCTTCCATACACTCCAAGCATTCTTCCTTGCAGCCAGCATTCAACAGCTAACCACTGCAAAAGATTTTTCTGTTTCTCTGATCTGCCACAGTTTAGCAAGCACCACAGTTTTTCCTACGAGCATTGAGGGGGTGCATCCCTGGTGACTTGTGACACAGCTTGGGACACTTGTCCCCATTAGCTTTGGGGAGCCAGGCTGTAGGCTACCCACAAAGTTCAAGAGAGGACCAGCAACCAGCACTGCTCACCACAGCTGGCCTGGCCCCCCCACCCCACGCAGGACCCATCAGCCCGGTTCAGTGTCAACATCGAAGGAATGGGATCCTGACAGTCTTCTCCTCGGACGCTTTCCATATAAGGGCCCCCTCTTCCTTTAACCCCCCCGAGGTCCAGAGCCTGTGCAGGGGAGGAGCTGCTGGCGTGCCTACTTACATCTGTAGCTTTCTTCTCCGCCTGCTCCAGCTTCTCCTGGGCCTCCTTGACAGACTCGGAGTACTTCTCCACCTCATCCTCAGTGCCCTTCAGCTTCTTCTGCAGGCCCTGCTGTTCCTCCTCCAGCTGGGGAAAGGACAAAGGGTGGGGGTCAGGGGGGATGGCAGTGTCTACAAGGCTGGAAGGGGATCTGTCCTCCCATTCTCCTACTGGGGGCACCCAGCCTGTGTGGGGCACCACCAGGAAAACATAGACATGGACGTGTCCTCTGACAGCTTTGGATCTACGGTCCTTGGGGGGCTCCTGGTGTACAGCAGCCTCCTGGACCCCCATCATCCCTTAGGCTGGTGGAGGTAAGGGGGTAGTCGTCTTCTTCCTTGTATGGGGGACTGGAGAGCTCCTGACTTGGGATACAGCTCTGTGGGACACCAATCTGTGTTCCCATCTCTGAGATTGTGGTAGGAGTACGCAGTCCCCAGGGTTCTCCCTGGCACAGGGATAGGGAGGTGGAACTGGGGTGTCCCACTGAGATAAGACATGTTTGGGGGGACCAGCGTGAGGGGTCAAGGGAAAGAAACTGAAGTGTTGGTTCCTGGGGAACATGGGGTTCTTATGGGGAACATAGTCACAGAGAGAGAAGGTCTTAAGGGCTGTCAATCCCTAGAGCTAGCATCCACAAGCAGGACACCCAGTGGGGCAAGGTCCTTGGGCCAGGACATGCTTAGGACAGGGGACTCCAGGCTGGAGAACCACTGTGGGGAGATCAGTATCGGGACTGCGTGATCCTAGAGAGTGCAGTGTCCCCAGGCTGGACGATCAGTGGGATGGCATCCCCAGGGCTGGGCACCCAGCAGGACGGGGTTTCCAGGACTGGACAACCCTAGGGTGAAGGGTACCCATGCTGGACTCCCAGAAAAACAGGGTCCTGGGGCTGGACACCCCTAGAGTGGAGGGTACCCAGGTAATGCCGGGGAAGCCCGTGGGACACCCACCTGCTTGCAGCGATCCTCCGCCTGCTTCTTATCAGCCTCCGCTTGCTCGGCGCGGTCGATAGCATTCTCCTTGTCCAATTTCAGCATCTGCATCTTCTTCTTGATGGCCTCCATGGTGGCGGGGTGTCCTGCTCCTGGCGCGGGGCGGCAGAGGGACGCAGAGGGACGCGGAGCACCGGGAGCGGCGGGAGCACCGGGAGCGGAGGGAGCACCGGCACTGCGTTCCCCGCCCCGCCGAGCTGCCTAAAAGCTGGGGAGGGGCCCTGCCGGGCGGGGGCTGCCCCGGTACCTCCCCCGCCGCCCGCCAGCACCTTTTAGGGACTGGCTCGCCACCGGCCCTCGCACCGAGCGGGACGGGGGGGCGGCCCCCCGGCAGGCATCGCCGCAGCCCTGGCGGCCGGTACCCACCGGGGAGCAGGGAGGGGGACACCCCGGGTCACGGCGCTAGGAACAATCCGGTGGAACTGGGCGAGAGACGCCCCGGGATACTGTGCTGTGGGTAGCCTGGTGGCACAGGGTGATGGACACCCCGGGGCAACGCTGTGGTAGCACCCCTGTGATACTGGATGAGGGACACGCTGTAGCACTGTGCTGGGGCACCCCAATGGCAGCGGGCAGGGGACATCCTGGGGCACTGAGCACAGGTACCCCGGTGGCACTGGCCCCAGTTAGAGCTGTCCTCATGCTAGTGCCCTAGGTACACCACATGCCCTGTCACAGCACCCTGGGGCCTGAGGGACCCTGCTTGCTGGCACTGCCTTGGGGACACCTCAAGGGCTGGCATGGCACTTGGGAACACCAGTGGGCTGGCACTGAATTGTAGGGACGCACTCAGGCTGTGATTGCACTGAGGGACACGTTTGGCTGGCATTGCCCACACGGGGAAAATTCCCCAGGAGAGAAGTGAGCAGAGCCCCTGACTTTCCCATCCAGCTGCTGGTGGGGCAGGAGGGCCAGAGCTCTGTGCAGACTTAGTGGCATCCACGTTCCTTCTGTCTTGCACCTTGGTGCCACTGTTCCTGACACACACAAGGACACCTGGCACATGCACAGCCCCTAGAGTGGCATTTTGGAGTGACACAGGGCATACAGGCAGCTCACTGCCCCTCTTCATCTTTCTGCTCTAAATAAACTGTATTCCACAGGCAAAAAAATGCAAACCCTTCAAATCCCAGCTCCTCCAAAAATAACCTGTACTTTAATAACGATCGTAAATGCTTCTGGCACATTCCCAGCTGCAGGGTGGGCTGTGGGTCGGGGGGGCTGGAAGGAGCTGGTGGAGGGGCCATGGGAGCCGTGTGGCACGTGTGGAAGGCTGGGATGGGATGGGGACAGGAGGGGTGCACAGGCTCCCCCAGCCCATTGCCCCTGGACTGCAGCCAACCCTTGCTTGACGCAGCTTGTCGGCTGGACACTCCAAAGTGCTCCAAGAAGAGAGGAATAAAAAGTTTTTGACAGCTGGAGAAAGTGCCTTTTAGGAGCCCTCAGGCCCGGATGGTGGAGGGCATAGGAGGGGTGGGAGCAGTCAAGGACCAACAGGCTGCTGGCTCCGTGGGGAAAGCAGAAGAGCCACTGCTGGACTCCAGAGAGAAGCTATTAGTACTGATAAATTAGGCACATATTTGGACAAGGAGAGTCTGTAACTGCCAGCGTGTGGCTTCTGAGGGGAGGGGGAAGATTCATCTCCCATCATTCCTGGGAGAGCATAATTGTTTTTCTGCGAGATGTTTCAGCCTGGAGCAACTTCATGGGCTTGAGCAACTTCATGTGCTCAGTGCATGGGGCAAATATAATGATGGGCATGGTGCAAGCAGCAAGGAAATTGCCCTGGAGCCAGGCCAGCCCTCAGATGTGCCCCCAAAGGATGCTGTTCTCCCTCTCTGCCCCCTTTGCTCCAGGCATCGTAGCAGCATAGTCTGATGGACACTGCTGGAATCATCTGAGAGCCAAGGTCCATGACTCTGCCCTTAAGCCTGACCTCTGTGGTAACCTGTGGGAGAAGGGAGTGCAGAGGGGTGTGCGTGCACATCCCTCCCTCTGCTGCCCCATGCCCAGGCTTGTCCTGGGCTAAGGTCTCCAAGGATAACAATCCCCTCCATATTTCACACTAGGGTCAGGCCTTACTCCCAAGGAAAATCTTGTCCTGACAGCTAATGGTACAATCCAGGTACAATCCCCAATCGCCCCATCCCTGGTCTCCACAAGAAGTTGGGATGTGGTTTGCCCACTAACCTCCAATTTAGCTGAATTTGGATCCCTGCAGTGGCCTGGCACCTTATGACTGGGTCACCCAGCTCCAAACCTCTGTATGTGCTTTCCTGAACCTGCCTGCCAAAATAACCCTTTGATCAGTGTGTGAGATGGAGGGGCAGTACTTAATCACACCCCCATGTCCCTCCCCTGGTATTTATGCCACTGCCTCTTGCTTGTACCCAAGCTGGAGGACACAGCAGTGGATGTGCTTACAGCCCTATGCAGGGAGTGCTGAAGCTCCCTTATCCCCAGAATGCCAGGATGAGGCCAGAGCTGCTGCCACGCTGTGCCCACTCACTGTCCTTGCTGGACACTCCAAAGGGCCCCATGTCCAAACTGGTACCTGGGTGAGAGCCTGGGTCAGGCCAGCGCAGATTGTCAGGGGACAGCTGGGAGGACTGGGATGCCTGTGAGAGCCACAAATCCACCCTGGAGCCTGGCCAGGGGTAAGTGTCTTAGGAGAAACAGCCCCTCCACACCCCCAGGGACGTGACCACAGGGGGACAGGGGTTGCTGTCCGGGATACTGCAGGATGCTGCCCTTGCCACTGATGTTTGTAGCTCACACCACCAGGAACAGCCCCAGAGGCAAAGGACACGTGCCAACCTGCCTGTGCCCCTGTTGCACCCCGCAACGTCCCTGTCACACCCCACATCACCTCCGCCTGCCCTGCCACTGCTTAGGCCCCCCAAATCCCTGCTGAGTGACAGGGTGGGAACAGGTGGGGACACGCTGGGGCAGCTGCTGCCCGCACAGGTTGGCTCTGGGGGGCTATTTCGGGGCGTGAGATCAACGCTGGCAGCCGGGAAGGCTCCGGCCACATTCCCAGACCCACACCACAACAGACTGTTGCTTCCCCACTGATGGCCCACCAGTGACTATGGGGTGGGGGTCACCCCACCTGCACCCCTATTGCACCCTTCCCAGTATATTTGGCTGGTAGCAGGAATGGGGGCAGGAGCTGAGCTTCACACACAAATACCCCCCCTGCCTTCCCTGAAGCCCAAATCCCCAAGAAACAAAATCCCCAAGATCCCCTCCTGCAGTGGTGGCCCCCCGGCAGCACCTGCGAGGCCAGCACATGGCTGGCAGCGGGGGTCCGGCCTGCCGGGTGCCTGGGGCTGGACGTGCCTCAAATATTTTCCATGCTGTATAAGCACCCGTGGTACACTCCCCCCTCCCTCTGCCGGGAGGGAAGGCGCCCAGGCCCCTCTGCCCTCCCCTTCTCCTGGAGAGGCCCATTGATACCCAGTTGGCAAGAAAGCAGGAAAACCAGATTTTATTGATGAATGCGTCTTTCTGAGGAGACACTGGCATCCCCCACCCCACCCCACCCCGGAGGCTTGGCGGGGGAAGCTGGTTTCCTTCAATCTTTAATATGGGATGCTTAAAGTATCAAAATGGTGAGAGAAGCCTCAGCGAGTGCAAAGGGGAAGGGACGGGGGTCCTGGAGCCGAGGAGGGGTGGGATGCTGGGCTACGGGACCCCGGCGAGAGCTGGGTGTTAGTGTGCAGGGCATGAGCAGGCAGGGAAATAAATGAACTTTGGAAGCTGCAGGCTCAATACTAGAGAAATGGAAAAGTTACAAAAATACTGCAGATCTTGGAAAACAATGCAGGCACTTGGGAAGAAGGAGAAAGGCAGAGCTGGCTGGGGCCGCAGTTGGGGGGAAGCCCTGCAGGAAGGCAAAAACCAGCTCTGGGGCTGAATTCATCACATCATCCCCCATCCTGAGTGGAGGCACTGTGGCTTCCAGCCCTGCTGCTCCACAGAGGGGCCTGGGCCAAAGAAGATACTCATGGGGTGGACTCAGGGCCTTCCAGGGTAGCTGCAGGAGAAGATTCAGCCAGCAATAAGGCATTGGAGGTGAAAGGCAGTTCCACGAGAGAGCTCAGCGAGGGGTGGCTGCTCCCTGCACGCCATCGCACAGGAGAGGGCAAGCCACCCGCCTGTCCCCATCCCACGTGGAGGAGAGAAAAAAAGGGGCACGAGAGGGAAGGAAGAAGGCACAAGTAAATATCCCCTTGCAGTGGAGAGCTCTGTGGGCCCGCACCCCGGGGCTGGCGGGTGAGCCCTGAGCCAGTGCAGCCCCGGCTCCCACCCCAACCGAGTCCCTCCGAGCGCTCTGATTGTGCCTTGGGTGTGCATAGGAAGGTGGGCTGGGCAGCAAAGCGGAGTTGCTGGTGCGGCACCGGCTTGGAGGGGCAGCTGAGTTAGTCCCGTTGCTCTGGGTGCGGGCAGAGCTCTGGTCTAGCCCAGACAGCCCTTCGCTTGTGGCAGGTCGTCTTAAATAGGAGCAGGCAGGTGGGCAGGCAGGAGTCTGTGCGGTGAGCGGAGGGCGTGGGGCTCAGTTCTGCTCCTCGTCCCGCAGCTCCGAGGGCAGGAACTTGTACTGCTGCTGCCGGATCATTGCCAGCTTCTTCCGCGCCTCCTCCAGCTCCCGCTCCTTGCGCAGCATCTCCTCCTGGGCGGCGATAATCTGCCAGGAGAGAGCCCCAAGGTCACAACTGCCTCCCACAGGGATGGCCAGAGCCTCTGCCACAGCAGTGTCAACTCCAGAGCTGTGTTCTCTGGCTGCTGCTTCCCTCCCATCACAGCCACTGCCTCACTGGGCATGAGTACTGTTTGTCCCTGGGGTGGGAGCATGGTACTCTGGACATAAAGCAGAACAGCACAGCTTCTGGGCTTTGCCCCATGTGCTGTGTAGAGGGTCTCAGCTGCAGGGAGCCAGCACTGTGACAACCCACACTAGGTAGATCTCACCCTCTACCCACTGCTCTGCTTTTTCCTTGTGTCACAAAGGATACTGTGGCCTCTGCACCAAGGAGAAGCCAGGGCTTTACACTCCTGGGAGCATGCACCATCACCCACTGCTACTTGTGGTGGGATTAGGTGAGGCCTCATTGTTTAACTGGTGCTCAGTGGTGTGGCAGCAGCTCTCTGGCCACAGAGCAAAACCCAACTTTCCCAGCCATTGTTCTGGGAAAAGTCTGTGAGAAGACCAGAGAAAAGAAAGAGAAACAATTCTTAACTTGCTGCACCTGGTATTGTGAACATGTGGAATGTGTTATGGAGATTTGTTTACCAAAGGGTGGTTTCTTAATTAGCCAATGGTGATGGTGTTTGGACTAAAGGACCAATCAAGTACACCTGCAGCGAACTAAGGTATAAAAGTATGGGTTTCTTAATAAAGACATATTAATCAGCCTTCTGTAATACATGGAGTCTGTGCCAATTACTACCTGGCCGGGGGCCCGTTGCAATGATACAGTGGGATGGGTGAACTCACAGCATTTTTGTGAGGCTCTCTCAAGACATGACCTGTGCTTGCTTTCTAGGAGATGCTTCTGAGACTGGCACACACAGGTTGTGGTGGCACCTAGAGCTGCTCCTGCCCTGAGCAGCCTCATTCCTCACCTGTGCAATTCCTCCGACCATCTTCTCCTTCACCACCACCGTTTCATCATGGTCCTGGAAGGCAGCTGCCTTCTGCGCTGCCTTCACCAGATTGTCTGATGCCCTCTTCACGGCATTTCCAGCGGCCTGCAGCAGGGAGGATGAAAGCATCAGTGTGAGTCACAGCCCCAGAGTATGACTGCTGCCCAGGGGTGTGAAGGAACTCCTGCCCCAGGCTGGGCAGCAGGCAGGACTGGCAGCCAGGAGTGCTGGGAGCTGCAGGCAGGGATTCCTTTACATGGCTCGCTGCCTTGTCACCCGCTCATGACCATTTCAGGCGCTTCTGCTTCCAGCCAGGCTCTGGCTCCTCTCTGAGCAGCGGGGCAGGGACTGGGAGGCAGCCCTGCTGCCTCTCCCCAGCCCTTGGCGCCAGTGCTGAGACCCCATGTTAACCCCCAACACATGGGCATTAACCTCTTGTGTGCCATGGCCTCTGAGGATTAATGGTGCTACAGAACATGCCCCCCACACATTAACCTCTTGAATGCCAGTGAGGAAGTGCACCCATTTCAGGTATTCCTGTGCCAGGTCGTTGTTCCTGAATGCTGCCAGGCTGAGCAGCCCAGCATCACTCACATGCCTGGCACACAGCTAGGAGTGAAATCCAAGCAACCTGGAGCCTGTGTTCCAATGAACTTCCCACTGATGGCCTACAGGCAGGGAGTGTGAGCCCCAGAAAGCATCCACGTGCCCTCACGCCACTCCCAGCCCCTCTTCAAACAACAGGGGCTGAAGAGGCAGCCTAGGACTCACCTGGAGCCGCTTCATGGCCTCCGAGTCATGGTCAGCCTTCACCTTGCAGGCCACCAGGAGCTGGGCTGTGGAAGCAGCCACCTGCTTGGCGGAGGAGATGAGCTTCTCCTCACTGGCGTGGCCCTGCACCGCGGCGTTGGCAGCTTCGCACAGGTTGTTGGTGGCAGCAGCCACCATGCGTGCCTGTGGCAAGAGAGGGTGTCAGAGGAGGTACAGGAGTCCTGATCGGCTCCAGGGAGGTTGTGGGGCATGGGATGGAAAGAACCAGCTTCCCTAGCATGTGGGAGAGGGAGAAAGAAGCATGGCTGCTTCTTCCACTAAGGACAAGCAAAAGGGCAGAGCATCCTCATGTTGGCAGCAGGAGTCAAGAGGAAAGTTTCCCCCTCATGAAAGTTTCCCCCTTGGCATGACCTTGATACTCACGGCTGAAATGAGACCCTGGGACCACTGTCCATCATCCACTGCGTTGGCTGGGATGGCACCCACCTATGAAGAAGGAGGGGAGGAGTAAGGGTCACTACCCTGCACATCTCTTGTCACAGGCATGAGGGTCACAAGCAGCCCCAGAAGAAGGGAGAACCCTTCTCTACATTTTCTTTTTCCCCTCTTACTTTTCCTTGGGCCACTAATTCCCGCTGGGCTGCTGAGGCTGCCTTCACCAGGGCACTCGTGGCTGCAGCAATGGATTTGGCAGCTTCCAGGATCTGCTCCTCAAAGTTCAGGCTCTCGTCTGCTTGCTGTGGGCAAAAGCAAAGTGTGAGTCCCAAGCAGGAGTGCTGGGACAGATGGAGCAGAACAGGAGGATGGCTGCAGGGGGCTGAGGGCAAACATATAAAGCTGGATTAAGGGCTATGGGGTGCAGCGGGGCATGGGCTACCCAAGGAAAGTTCAGCTGGGGATGTGGGAGGTAGCAGGAGTACAGGAAGAGGGACCAGCTGTCAGATGGGCCTTCAAACCTGGCAAAAGCACAGGCAGAGGAGCCCCAGCCCACCCCAAGCTGAGCACGAAGGTCAGACAAGGCTCAGCACTGCTACCTTGGGCTTGGCTCTTGGTTTCAGCTGCTCCAGCTTCTTGGCTGCAGCCTCAATGGCAGCTGCTGCCCCCAGCAGCTCATTCTCAGCGATGACAGTGGGGTCTTCTGGGTCAACCCACTCCGTCCCTAGGAACACCGGGAAGCCAGGGAGGTTACAGCTGCATGCAGCCTCATTTCTGAGTTTCCCTGCCTCCTCCAGGAGCTGCTGAGCCCTCCACCCTAATCCCAGCCCTTGGTTATGCCCCTCTGAGCAGGATCTTTCCTTACCTTTCATGGCCTCGGCTGCCTGGATGAGCTCAGTGACAGAGCTGGCCACGCGCTTGGAGTAGCCTGCCAGCTGCTGCTTCAGCTCGTGGGTCGGCTTCTGCAGGATCTGGGGGGAAGGAGCAGATGTAAGCACCTGGAAAAGGGGAACTTCATAGGTCTGTTTGGGGTGTGCTTCCCCGGGAAGTAGGGTGGGATCCCCCAGCCCCCTCCCACATGTGCACATGTCAGGCACTGTCTGAGATGCTTTCTTCTCAAGTGAGTCTGGCTATTCTATTTGTGCCCCAGGATAGGATGAGCTTCCCCAGGGCCCTCCTGCATCCACAGCTTCTGGGACATCTTACAGACACAAGACCCTCAGCACAAGCCTTTCTGCACTCAGCAGCTACCCACACCAAAATTTCTTCCCTGCAAATCATTTCAAGCTCCAGAAGCATACCTCCTTCACTGTCCCCATTTTGGAGGTTTGTTTGCAAACACAAGCTGGGTAAAGGGGCATACCCTGGAGTGACATCCCAGCCCAGAAGGGCTGGCCCCATCAGGATGAGGTGGCAGGCAGTGCCCTAAGGGTCCTCCCCTGGGTTGGAGGGACACATGCACACACCACAGCACACGTGTGCACGCACACAGGGTCTGTATGCACAAGCAGAGCTCACTGCTGGCCCAACTTGCACCATACAGCAGCTAGAGCAGGGGTGAGTACACAAACACAAACACAAGGACCCCAGGATCCCTGTGGACACACACAAGTCCCACCCCAGCACTAGGCTGGGCACACAGACACGCCATGAGCAAGGCTCATGCTGAGGTTAGAGACCAGCAGGCACCCCAGTGTTGCCTTACTCACCGGCTGACAGAGACGAGGGAGAAGAGAGAAAAGAAAGCAGTGAATGCCCCAGCGAGAAGGAGGGGAGATAAGGGAGGGTAGGGCAAGGTGGGTGCTTTTTGGTGAGGGGTGAAGGGCAGCCAAGAGGAGAAGTGGGAACAAAGGATCAGAGATTCTGGGTGGGGAGCTGTGCTAACATCATTAGCTCTTCCTTCAGCCTTGCAGGGCTGGGCAAGACAGGGCACCTGGATGAGGCTCCCACAGCCAGAGGAGACACCTACACTCAGAGCAGCCATGGATCCACTCTCCTCGTCACACCCTTTGCACCTTAGTTCTCCTCACCCTGAATTGCTTCACTGCAGTTTTGAGCCACGGAATCTCTCTGCTTTTGCAGGGAGAGACCTATTGTTACCAAATACCAAGTCCCCATGGAGGTTCAAATTCCTACCCCTCCCCAGTGAAATATGCAGGCTTTCCCACTCCTCTGCTGGGAGCCCTGTTTTCCAGCCTGAGACAAATAACCCTTATTCTTGAACCCTAACCATACTTGTTCATGCTCTGCAGAAGGCACTGGGTCCCTTGGGGACAAAGTGTACAGCAATGACCTCGCTGCTGCTGGGGAATGAGGCAGCACCCCATCTGCCATCTGCCATCTCCCCTCCCATTCCCCTAGATCCTTCCTGCTTGTGGTTTCCCAGGAACCTGCTGTCCTTTGATAAACATGACCCGTGAGCTTCACTCCTGCCTTCACAGACCAGAGTGCTGTGGAGACTGAGGTGAGTCATGGCTTTTTCCTGGCCTTGTGTTGGGCCATCCCAGCAGTCACCAGAGCAGCGTGAAGCTCAGAGTACTCAAGCTGATGGCACACAGTGATGGCTGGTTTGCCCTCATGAGCATATCCAGTCTAAATGCCTTATTATTAAGCCTGCTGTCTGCTCTGACAACATGTTTAAAACTGCTAAATGATCTCTGTCTGGAGCTGAAGGCACCCTGGAGGCTACAAGCTTACTAAGAGGCACCTCCAGTGAACATTTTTAAGGATGTTCCAATGTATGATAGTCAAAACATTGCACGGCAGCAGGATGGTAACACCCAAAATACAGGGGAATGGCGTGTTCCTGCAAGTAGGCTGACCTCGGGCACTGCCACACTAAGTCATTAGCCTAATCATCTGTTAACAACAGGTCAGCCAGAGAATTTCTACTCAGCACTCCAGCCTTGGCTGCCATGATTCATGTGTGCCTGAAGCATCTTCCAGGCAGACATTTGATCTAGATGCAGAGGATGGAAAACTCACTGCTCCCCTTGGAACTGTACCCCAGTGGTTACCTCCCTTGAATAAAACCACCCTTTGACGACTTCTCTACGCAGCTTTGATTTCTAGCCATTGATTCCTGCCCACCTCCCCCTGCTGCTGCCAGTGCTGGTTACCCTCTGCCTAAGGGGGCTTTCCCTGCAGGAAACGACAGTTTAGGCTCCACCACTTTGTAGCTGGTGATCCCAGACAGCAGACTCTCACTAACCAGCTTAGTGAAACCTTGACACAGAGCTGAATCACTGTCAGTCTTTGTCCTGTTTCAGAGATCTCACAGCACCATGGGTTGAGTGTGCACATCCCCACAGTGCCCCTGACTCCACTTCTGTGGTCTTGCCAAGAATACAAACTGTTGGAAGGACTTCACTGGATCTTTCCTACCAAGCTAGAGGCTTAATTTACTTCTTGTAAACTAATGTTGCAGCTGAAGTCCTTGGGAGGACTCATTCAGAGGGAGACTGGATCAAACGCTTCCAGTCATTATCTTTGCTGTGGCAGGCATGTCCATCTCCCACACATAGTGTTGTGGGCATGACACCTTGTTTTCCCACTGCCTGAGGTTTATTATTCCTATCACTTTTACTGGAAGCTGTATTTTTACAAGATTATGCTACCACGTTATTGATTTCCAGCCTCCATCTGTTTGCAGTCAGTTAATCTCCATCTGTTGTTAGCAAAATACCCTCCTTAGAGCCTCTTGAGCTCTCTGACATCTGCTTCCATGGCAAGGACACAGACACATGCTGTGCCAGCACAGGCAGCGACGTGGGCTGTGCAAAAGGCTCAGTGGGAAGAGGTGAAGAGCCCAGAGGACCTTGGGGATCTGGGGAACAGCCAGGCAATCCAAGGTCAGCCTCTGCCCACCCTGGGAACCGGAGTGGGGACACTCACCACCAACACATGTTCTAGCAGCTCCAGGTAGCCATCAGCACACTCCTTGCCGAAGCGCAGCGCCCGTTGCCGCACGTCTACGCTCACTTCCGGGTGGTAGGCTGCTTCCTGCAACCCGGACACAGGGAAACCCCTATTCACATCCAGCACCATCCCCCTCCACCCACAAATCCATGCTAGAGATCCACACCCACTGCCTGCCCCACCTTGCAGGAGCGCAGCATGTCTGCGATGGCCCGGCGGCTCAGATTGGCCGTGGCGATGACATCCTCCTGCCGGCACGAGTTGCCAGCGGCCACCGCTTTGGCCGTGGCCATTGTGATGCCTTTCGTCATGCGGATGAAGTCCTCTGGGGTGGAGACCTTGGCAGGAGGCACCGGGGAGGAGAAGACCTGCGAGGCGAGAGGCAGCGGTGAGGCGCAGGGTGGCAGGCGAGCAGCGCAGCAGCCACAGCCCCTCTGTGTCCTCACAGCCACAGCCCCTCTGTGTACTCACAGCCACAGCCCCTGTGCCCTCACATCCACAGCCCCTCTGTGTCCTCACAGCCACAGCCCCTCTGTGTCCTCACAGCCACAGCCCCTCTGTGTCCTCACAGCCACAGCCCCTCTGTGTCCTCACAGCCCCAGCCCCT
>VYZP01072857.1:0-27809 GCA_013400635.1 Hypocryptadius cinnamomeus | reverse complement strand
CCACAGCCCCTCTGTGTCCTCACAGCCACAGCCCCTCTGTGTCCTCACAGCCACAGCCCCTCTGTGTACTCACAGCCACAGCCCCTCTGTGTCCTCACAGCCACAGCCCCTCTGTGTCCTCACAGCCACAGCCCCTGTGCCCTCACAGCCACAGCCCCTCTGTGTCCTCACATCCACAGCCCCTCTGTGTCCTCACAGCCACTGCCCCTCTGTGTACTCACAGCCACAGCCCCGCGGCTGTACTCACCGCCAGCTCCTGGCGAATGTGCTCGATGGTGGCCTCCAGTGCCCGTGTCCCCTTCGTGGCCTCGTCCTCAACGGCCTTCACTGTTTTCAGTAAGGAAGTGACGTTTGTCACCATCACCTATGGAAGGAGAGCCAGGTGAATCCCCACACAAGCTCTGGCCTGTTGCCAGCACCTGTCCTTCGCCTGTGGATTGGTCCAAAACTGCCCCATCCCCATACTCCACTCAAACTGCAATTGCTCCTCTGCAAGCTGTGTTCCAGCTTTTATGTGTCCCTTCCTACCCTTTTGTCCTGACTGCACCCCAGTTGTGTTCCTGTGCCCACACAGGCAGAAAAAACCCTTCTCTTTCTCCAGCCCCACTGCCTCCTCCCCTTCCTCCCATCACAACCAGCACAGACCTTGGCAGAGTTCTTCAGCTGGTAGACAGCAGGGTCATCTCCAGCTTTGCCAGCAGCTGCTTTGGTGGCACCAATCAGGTCTCCCAGTGCCTTGGCCACATCCTTCACGGCATTGATCAGGACCACCTGGGGAGAACAAGATCAGGGGAATGGCCAAGCTAAAGTCACACTTAGGCTGGGGGTGGTGTGGCTCAGCAGTGACAGATTTGGGCACCACAGGGCACACAGGGAGTCCAGCTCAGCTAGCACCAGCCAAAGCCCAGCCCCCTCTCTCCCCAAGTCTTGGGATCCAGCCTGAGCACCCCATGACATCTGCATCCCTCACCCCCTCCAAGCAAGCTACCAGCAGCCTCCACTCAGCCCACACACCCAATCACACCTGGGTTTCTGGGTCTTCAGATCCCAGGCTGGCAGCACCCAGCTTCACCACCTCTGCCAGGCGGGTGATGGTAGACACAGAGGACTGGGCAGCCTGGGCTAGCTTCTCCTGGCTGGCTGTGGCGTTCTGCACCAACACCTTGGTGTCCTCCACCAGTGCCTTGGCTGTCTTCAAGATGCCTTCCCTGGAGATAAAAAGTGCGTCAGGGAGGACACAGCTCTCTACTGCACACATGGTCCTTGGGGTACAGAGAGACTGTGGATCCTGGTTTTCCTATGTACAAACTGGAGTTTCGGGAAATTGAGCCAGCACGACCTGAGCTTGAAGCTCTCCTTGGGGCTGGTCCACAGCTCAGAAAGACCATGGGACAGAGCTTGACACCCTGTCTCTGGCTGAGCAGAGGCTGGACAGGGTGCCTGGGTACCTGTGGTCAGCAAAGGTCTCAGAGTTCTCCCGGTTGAGAGTTCCTGCTGTAGCAAACATGATGGTGGTGTCAAGGTCAGCAATGATGCCGGAGACAGCGCTGGCTGCTGTGATGCAGGCTTGTGTCCCACGGTTCCCAGCCTGAAGAGCTGCCAGCACATGAGACACCTGTGGGGTACGAGTAAAGTGACTGGGGGAGCAGAGCAGGTTCAGGGAACCCTCACTGCACATACCTCCAACACCCCCAAGGGTGGAGCTGCTTCACACCAAGCAGAGGAACTGATAATATTTTGGTCTGCACTCCCCTTCTTAGCTTCCAGTAATTTATTTTTATCTTGCACCTATCATGTTTGGTGGCCTAAGAGATGCTGGACTCAGCCAGTTTTCAAATTAGTAAGATTTCCAGATGCCAGGTGCAACTGACAAGTGTTTAGTGTTGTGCTTTTGCTTACATGCACTGTTGCTCTACCCATATCAACTAGACTTTTTAAGCCACATTTTTTCATCTGTTCTTCAGAAGCGTGCTCTTTAGATTGACTTGATAAGACAGGATGCCAGCAAAGGTGAAGGGGAGACTGATCACTGAGTGTAAGCTGCAAGCATTGCTGCAGATGCTTTGCCCAACTCTGCAAGAACTGATCTGGAGAGCCCTGGCCTGTCACCAGTGTGTAGGTCAGTCTTCCCAGGTAGGCTGCAGCACCTGGGCATCACACTCACCCACCAGCTGCTGTTACAGCGTCTGCATAGGGGGATCCATCCTCCACCCCATCAGCTGGGCAGGGGGAGAGTGGCCAAGAGAGCCAACAGATTCCAACAGGACCAGGAAACCACCCTTGGAGTGGTGGCTCCAAGGGCACATGGATGAATCCAGTATCCCTCCTGCCCCACCACTGACTTCTCGACTACCTACCTTCTCAGAAACCTTGCGTGCACTCTCTATCAGCTCCTTCTTGGTGTAGGCATCGCTGGGGCTGCACTGCAGGGCTCCAGCCTTGGTGACCAGGGCAGCACAGCCGTGACCCAGCTCCTGCACCCGACGCTTGATGTGGGAGCCGATCTGCAGAGGAATGTGTGTGTGACAGAGTCAGCAGGGAACTAAGCCCTGCATCTGTGATACCCGCTGGGAAACACCCGCCACCCAGCTCCTCTTTCCCAATCCTCCCACTCAGGGGAAGGAAAAAGGAAACACAGCTTTGCTCCTTGTTTCTATGTCATGTTTCAGGGGAGGTGTGAAAACTGCCTGCCCCCAGCTCCAATGGGAGGTTCAAGTGTCCCTGTCCTCTGTTCTCACGCCCCAACAGCCCCTGCTCTGCCCCACATCACACTCCAGCACTTCCCCCTGGCTCGCACCTCCTCATTCTCCGCAGTGAGGGCAGCTGGCTTGGCCTCTTGTGCCAGCTGCCCATAGTCATGGGTGAGTTGGTTGGCCAGTATGCCCAGCTCATCTGGGTTGGTGGTGGATTTGGTGACCTGTTGATGAAAGAAGAGCAGGAGTTGGACAGGGCAAGGAGGGCAGTAGCCCGACTCAGTGGCGGGCAGTGCATTCTACAGTAACAGGCTTGCTTGCACCCACCATTTCCTGCACAGTCACTGCAATAGCCTTGGCTGTCTTCACCATCGTGGTCTGGTAATCCACAAAGGTACCTTCTGGCTCACCCACGGGCCCCTCGTCCAGCTGCAAGAGACCACCAGGAGATTCTGGCTCCAGCTCTGACCCACAAGGCCTTTAGCTTGTAGGGTTTGACCCTGACTCTTCCTCTCTCTCACATTCAGCCCTGTCCAGGTCCTCTCCTTGCTCTTCTCACCTGGTTGATGGCTTGGGTGATGGAGTCCACCATGCCCCCGACGACACCTGCAGCACTGGCTGCCTCATTCAGGGTGGTGGTCAGGTCCTCCACCGCTTCCTTCATCATTTGTACAGACTCTTCCAGAGCCTCCTGAGTGTGGACAGCTTGCTGCAAGGAGAAGCCAGAGTGAGGGAAGACAGGTGGTGGTTCCCCTCCCAACAGGGATGCTGCTCACTGACCCTAGGTTTTCTATGTCTGGCACACGTGTGCACCATGCAGCACCCACATGTAAAGGAAGGCATGGCACTGACACGTGCCCCTCCCACTCACCTTGGGGTTTCCACCAGCCTCCTTGGCTGTGTACAGCATCTGCAAGGCGGATTCAGCCAGTGTTTTGGTCTGGTCCAGGAGGTTCATCTGCTGCTGGTGGTTGGGTGTTTTGGAGGCAGCGCCAACAGCTGCCATAATGAGTGGCTCGAAATACTGAGCCATCTGGGACACCTAGGGAAGAGCAGTGTCAGCACCAGCAGCTTCCAGCCCCAGCTGCATTGTACCTCCCCTCCCCAGGCACCAAGTGCCATACCCCCATTACCTTGTGCCCCAGCTGCGAGGCCTCGGCCCGTGCCGCAGCAGCCACAGGCTCGATCAGGTTGCTGATCTCCTGGACAGCTGTGATCATCTGATTGTGCAATGCCTGTGCAAAGAGAGGGTGTTGCATGAGGCTGCAGCAGGGCTGGGGTCCCTTCATGCTGCTGAGAGCCCTGGGGAGGATGCCCAGTCCCTTAGACTTTCCCACAGCATGTCCCTGACCCACCTCTTGGGAGATATCTTGTCGGGGGGCCAGCTGCTGGCTGATGGCAGCGAGGGATGCCTGGTCCACCTCCCGCAGGCATCTGTTCAGGACCTCAATGGCCTCATCACACTCCCGCTGTCCTGGAGCTTTGTCCCTGAGTGACAGATGAATGAGCCAAGCACTGGCAGCTGCTACACCACCCCTTCCTCCCCAGCCTTGGCTGGTGCCAGTGAGGGGCAAGACCCTTCTCCTAGGCTTTGGGGCAACCCAGTGTCATAGAGCCTGGGCACATCAGTGTGTGTTCCCATCAACCCTTGTGAGAACTGGAGGAGCAGCTTCCAGGAAGGACAAAAGGGACAGTGTCTTCCATCCCATCCCTTGCCTGCCTGCACCAGCTGTGTCCAAGGAGATGATGAGCCAAAACATCCCCAGGAATGCTTGCTCAGGGCAGGGGTATGTGCCAGCAGGGACAGAGCCACAGCCACAGAAGGACTCTGCTCACCTCATGTTGGTGATCAGCTTCTTGATGGAGTCTGAGACTGTGCGTGAGTGGCCAGCAAGCACTGACCACTGCGGTGGGTCCTTGGGGTTGACAGCCAGAGAGCGGGCAGTCTGGATGAGGCCAGCAGAGCTCTCCAGCATGGTCTTGGCTGAAATGACAATGGGCTCCATGGCTCTGCGCCCCTGCACAGGGAGACAACAGGTAAGGTAAGGGACTGTGCATGGGAAGTTGCTCCCTCTCCCATGACCCTTACCCTGGAGCAGCCCCTTAAAGCCCAAGGCTTGCTGCCACATCCCCATCACAGCCCCTCAGTGCAGGCTCCCCAGGGTCAGGGAAGGCACAGCTTCTCTCCACCCCAGAGCAGAGCCTGTCACAGCAGCATCCCACCTCTGGGCTGATCTGAGCAGGAACAGTGGCAAACTCTGGGTTGGAAGCGAAGGCTGTCAGGTTATCCACAGCCTCTATGAGAGGGGCGGTGGCAGCACGGCACCGCTCCCGGTTTTCTTCGTTGAACTCGCCATCCAGGGCCTGGTGTGGAGAGACCAGAGCAGTTACCCAACGCCCACTGCATCTCAAATCCCATCACCACCACACTGCCTCAGAAGGGACTCCACACCTTGATGGTCTTCACCAGGTTGGCAGTGCTGTTGGCCACCTCCTTGGCCGACTGGACGAACTGGCGCTTGGCCACAGGATTGGTGGTGCGGGAGGACGCCAGACGGCACGTGTTGCACAGGGCTGAGGTGTGTTTTGCTACGATGGTGGCTGCTGACAGCACCTGCAGGGGAAAGCAGAGTAAGGCAGGATTCACCTGCTACTCCTACAGCTCTCCCTTCTCACCCACCCTGTGTAGGGCACCAGTGACCACAGGCATTCCTTTTGGGACCCAAGAAGGATCACCAAGATCCTGCATGGCCACAGAGCCCCCTATCTGGACTGTCACCATTACACCAAAGCTGCCAGCTGGTCCCCAGTGCAGCTGATGGGGCCTGATAAGACACTAGCCATCATCTTGGCCAACTCTTAGGATGCAGCACTTCCAACTAGCTTCATACTCCTTTTGATGCAATCAAATGCCTGTAATGGAACCCCACCCCACACTCACCTGGGACTGAGTACAGGCAGGGTCCACCAGGTTCTGGCACGCCATCTGGATAGCTTGGTTAGCTCTAGCAAACTGAGTGGGATCCACCAAGCCCTGCTGTCCCGCCTGGCTGTTGGGGTCTGAGACCCCCACAAGGTACGCAGCCTAGAAGCATGGGAGATGTGGTGAGAGAAAGCCTGCACACTGCAGGGAAGCTCACAGAGAACATGGGCTGCTGAGTCTGGCAGCATTTCCCACTGATTTGGAAAGGCAAGGGTGGGGCTACAACTATGCCCCTGGGGTAAGGCTCAGGGCTGGGACTGTGTCTCACCTGGGCAGCTGCCTCTGTAAGCCCACAGAGAGCTTTGGAGGCGGCACTGATGGAGTCACCAAACTCAGGCAGCTTGCTGTTCTTGGCATTCTGGGAGATGCCAGCCATGGACTCTCCCAGCACCTGCAGGACACACCACACATTGATTATGGAGACTGCCTCTGACTCCTGCAGTGCTCCCAGGATCAGAGTTCACTGTGCTTCATTGGTAGGGGAGGAATCACCTTTCTCTTCGCTCCCATATCCTTCCCAAGCCCTCCCTGTTCTTTCCCAAACCTCCATTCAGGGCTTACCTTGGAGTTCTCCATGACACTGTCAAGGCAGTTGAAGTAGGACATGTCATTGACAGTCTGGGTGGGGTTCTCCAACAATTCCTTCACCGTCTGCAGGGACACAGGTGTCACACCCAGAGGAAAGTTCTGCATCCTCCACTTGCACCTCCTCTACATTCCCTCCTGTTCCTTGCAGTGGGGTGCAGCTCCCCCCATACCCAACATCTCAACCCCTCCAGTGCCTTGTCAATATGTGGCTTCTTACCTCCAGCTCTCGCAGGGCATTGTCACACTCCTTCTGGCCTGGGGCCTGCTGGGTGCACATGGTGATCAGCTGGTTAATGCTGTCAGTCACGGCCCTGCCAGGGACATGGGAGAAAGACTCACAGATCAATGCATGCCCCACCACCCAGCCCCACTACTATCTATGGCCAGTAGCTCTCAGGGAGCAGTTCCTCTTACCGTGCCGCTGCTGCCAGTTGATTCTTGAGGTTGGGGGCAGCAGGGTCAGCAGAGAGAGCCTTTGCAGCCAGCAGCAGCTTGCTGGAGGACATGGAAATGCTCTTCAAGTTCGACACCACCTGTGCCTGGTCCTCCTTATTCTGCAAGGAGCCAAGATGAGTTTTCTGCAGCACCTTTTAAAGTCCACACCCAGCCTGGGTCTTCTGTGGGGATTTTCAAGCTGAGCTAGTTCCTTTCATCTGCCTTGTCCACCAACAGCAAGGCAACATGAATTCTTGCCGAACTAACCTAAGCCACCTTCTCCCTGTTGCTGTGGTTTTGCACAGCTCCAGTCCCCATCTCCCTGGCTGCAGTGGCCACAGCCACCCTAACCACCACTGCAAGGTCACCCTGCCTTTGGTCAGCTATCTTCTCAGATATCCCAAATCTTTCCATTCATGATACCCCAACAGGCATTTCCTCTCACCGGGGACTGGCTGGCCATCTCCACTCCTGCCTGCAGGAATTCATTAAAGTCATGTCCGAATTTGCCAGAGGACTTGGCCAGGTCTTGAGGGGTGCCACGCGACGCCTGAACCAGCTCATTGGCAGACTGATTGAGCCCTGCTGCTGCCTGGTTCAGCTGGCTCTGTGCCTCCTGGAAGCTCTTGGTGCTGGGAGGGAACTGGAAGGAAGGAGAGAGGTTAGGAGAGGCAGAGAGATGAGTGGAGATGGCAGATGAAAGTCTAGCACATGCCTGGGGATATGCAAGAGGAACCCGATGCAGTTGGACCAGCCTGCATTGCCAGATTTTTCCCTTCCCCTCCCACCCCAGCTCAGCTCACCGAATCTGACAGCAGCCTCTTGCTGGCCTCTCCCACCATGCGGATGGCAGCGTCCACGTCTCGCTGCCCTGGCAGGCAGTTAACACAGCGGTTCAGGGCCTGTGACACTGCCTTGGCCACCTGCAGGGAAGCAAAGAGAGGTCACCACCTCCTGGCCTGCCCCACACCCTTCCCACAACCTGATGGGGCACACTGGGGTATCCCCTGTCCCCACCTGGGCCAGGCGCTGCTGGCTCTCTGGGTCACCAGGCTTGGCCACTGCTTTCCGGGCCTCCTCAATGAGGTTGTTGGCTTTGTCCATGACATCACTGGCACACTCCAGCATGGCACTCTGTGCCTGCGGGTCGGAGGTGTTGGCTGCCACACCACGGGCAGCCTGGCTGAGTGAGCGCAGGGCTTGGGCCACTTCCCGGGCAGCAATTCCTGGGGGGATGGAGAGGTCAATGCCTGTCAGCTCAGTTCCCCTTCCCCCAGCCGTGTTGTGGAGGCCCATACCTGTGTAGTTCTCATTGCCCTGGGCCACCTCTCCCAAGAGGTGAGCGATGGCAGAGCTGACAGCTTTGGTGCTGTTTCCTAGGTCCTGGGCACACTTCTCCATCTGCAGGGGGGCCGAGTTGGGACATGCTGATGAGCTGCACCTTTTGGAAACTCCCTGCCCCAGAGCCCACCCTGAGCCACCCTTCCCTGCACCCTCACCGTCTCTCCTGGAAGAGGCTTGAGCTTGCCATCACGGGCAGCTGCCTTGGCTTCCTGCAAATCCCTCTCCAGGCTCTGCACCAGACCCAGTGCAGAGTCTATCTCCAGGGGTCCACATGCCTCCTGAGCCTGTGATAGAGCAGAAGGGAAGGTGAACAGGTGACCACTGAGCCCACCTGGCTGTGGCAGAGACCAGAACTTGCCACCAGGCTGTCCCCACCATTCCCCACTGCTCAGCACAGCTGGTGTCTCACTGCAGGGCGGGACTCAGCCTCTCACCTTCTGGGCTGCTGTGCGGAGCTCAGCCAGAGCTGCGGCCAAGTTCTTGGCACACTGGCTGAGCTGCATAGCAGAGGCTTGGTCCGTTATGGTGGGGACAGTGGCCTTGGCTGCAGCTACCATCTTCCCACCGGGCTGTTGGGCCAGAAGAAAAAGCAGTGAGAAGGGGACAAACATGCAGCACCTCAGCTGCCTGAGTGCAGATTTCCCCGTGTCTTAAAAGGGACAGGCATGGTAGGAAAGCTGTAATGCCAGAGATGGCATGGGAGGCTCTGGCCAGCATGGGTACCTGCAGGAAGTTCTGGCTGGCAGCAATGAGAGCCAGCTGGGCGCTGGGGCTGTCCGGCTGGGACTGGCTTCCTCGCACACCTTGCACCAGCATCGGGATCTGCTCTGCCACCACCTGCCAGAGAACAGGGTTACTGGAGAGGATCACACGTGGATTCAACCCAGGACCAGTGATTGAAAGATCAGCTACTACAGGACCTAAGTGAGGACCCCATGATCCAGTCTGACCATTGTGGCAGAACAGGAAGCACCAGCATAGCTAATGGGAGATGAGACAGGGAGAGGGAGCACAGGAGATGCCGGGATCAGACCCAGGCCCTTACCTTGCAGCTCTGCACCAGCTGCTGCTGAGCAGTGGGGTTCTTGTTGGAGGAGGAGGCGTGCTGCGCGGCAGCGATAGTCTGTGTGGCCGAGGCGGCGGCCTGCTTGGCTGCATGCTGGCACAGGGAGGCACAGGTTAATGCTGGCAGTCTGTATTGAGCCCCCGCGCCATGACCAGGGCCCAGATCCCCCATACAACTTCTCCTGTACCTACTCCTGTGGCACCCAAGCATCCCCAGCACCCCAAAACAACACAGTGCACACAAGGGAAGGGAGATCTCTCTGTGATGCAGCATGAACACTGCACTTGAAAAGGACTTTACTCCTCTGGAAAAAGGAGTTGTACGGGGCTCCTGGACAGGCGTTGCTCACTGACTGTGCTTGCTTGCCCTTTGCAGATCCTTGTTCAGCATCTCACCTCCAGCTTGTGCACAAGCTTCTTCTTGATGGCATTCTGGGCTGCAGCATTGGTTGCCATGCGGAGCCCTTCTGCTGCCTCACGCAGCCGCTGCTGCTGCTCCTCGCTGTCCGGGTGGGCTGCAGCTCCCTGGAGAAAAGAGAAAACCCGTCACACCTCTCAGGGGCCATGGAGTCCCTTTTCCTCCTGGAGCAGCACCTCTGCTCTGGCCCCCACAAGACAACCCTGTTTATGGTACTTGGGAGATGTTGAGGCTCTTTCAGAGCCTCTCCGGAAGAGTGCAGCAGCAGGAGCAATAACAGCTCCTCTGCTACCACCCACAGCTTCCTGAAGCTCCTTCACAGGAGGAGCCCAAGCCACAGGTCCCTGGCTCAATGCAAGACCTTGCTCAGGCAACTGCTGCTCAACCAGGGGCTGCTCATCCCTTACCCAGCACTGAGCCAACAGCATTGGACAGGGCTGGGGCCAAAGCCAGCATCCACTCTTCCCCACACACTGACCTTTGCAGCCTCCACCATCTTGGCAGTGGCATCAGCCAGGATCTTGGCTGCACTCAGAAGCTTGCGTGAATTCTCCAGGTCTGTCTCTCCCTCAGCATCAGCTTTGATGGCATTGACAAGGTCAGAGGTGGCCTGGGCCAGAATACGAGCCTGACGCACCATTTCCCCTGGAACAGAATGGAAGTGTGGTCATATCACCTGTTAGCAAGTCCCAAGGGCTCTCTGATACCTCCCTATCCATTGTGCTTTGCCCTGGGTGTCTCACTCTCACCTGCATCACCCATGGAGCTGAATATATTCTCAGTGACGTTGAGGATGGTGTCAGTAGCCTGGTCGTAGCGTCCGATGGGCTGCCCACCCAAGGCATGCTGCTTGATGTGCTGCAGAAGGTCGTTCAGGGCCTGAGTGACAGCTGTGGCTGCCACCCCCACCTGCTTGAGGAGCTGGTCATCGCTGGTGGCTGCCTTAGAGGCCTCCACACAGCCCTCAGCCGATTTGGCCACCAACTTGCCAGCCTCGATCAGCTGCTCCTGGCAAACTGGGGAGCTGATTGTAGGAGCCACAACCTGGAAAGGAGAACAAAGGCTGGGAAGCAAGCATGGTATGCTCCATGGAGGAGCTATCCTAAACTTCTGCTCCTCTAAAGAGGATTGTCATTGGTTGGGCACAGTGACAGGGCCTCCAACAAGAGGCAACCCACATTTTGTGTGCCAGATTCCCAATGTCCTGCCTTAGGACATGTGGACTTGGCACACCTAGGACCCCACTGCAAAGCTGCCCCCCAGCCAGGTGAAGCTCACACCCATGCTGAGGCAATGGTTAACCCTGCTGCTTACCTTGGTGCAAGCCACCAGCTGGGAGGTGGAGAGGGCGCACTGGGTGGCTGCTGCGATCACCTGTGTCTGCAGTGCAGCGTCCTCTGTTTTCTGAGCCACGTTCTTGGCTTTGAGCACCAGCGCAGCGGCAGCGTTGGCCACCGCCTTTGCCAGCTGCATAAGCATGTCCTGGGAGAGGACAGGAAAGGTCAAAGAGGCAGCCATGGCAGTGGGAGCAGCCACAGCCATCTGCAAGGCTCTCGTGAAATATTCAGATGGGAAATGTGAGCCCTCGTGGCCCTTTCATCCATTCTATTCCAGCACCAGCAGCACTGAATAGCTGGAAAGGCTGGCAAAACCTTGATCCCATCTCCACTGTGTTCGACAGCTGGCAGTGAGGCTGCAGCCTGCACTGCCACAAACACCACCCACAGAAGCTCGGGCAATGCTCAGCATCACTGCAATACCCACTCCCCAGGCAACCATCTGTCCCCGATTGTACCACAGCAAGAACCTGATGCAAGGCGCTGCTGCTACTTCCTGGATTTGATTGGGTTTGCAAACATTTGAACAGAGTGAAAAGATGACAAACCCTTCCGGCCAAACAGCAGGCACAAGCCAGCCTTGGCACACCCACACCATGGGCAGCTGCCAGCAAAAGGCAAGTGGGAGATGCTCCCATGCTGGCCACCTGTATTGAAGGTAAGCCAGCTATTTTTATTTTCATTTCTAACTTGCTGACTGACAAGCTAGAATACATCTCTGCTGTTATTCCCGAAGCTAAAAGAGAGGTGTGACAAGACAACCAGTCTCCTCTCTCCTGGGTGGCAGGTACACAACCAGTGCCAGGAGGCAACAGGCAGAGACCAGCACACGGTGAACTGCTTTCCTGCAGGGCACCAGATATGACAGCACCCTGCAGCCTTCAGGATTAGTCCCTGTGGCACACTGCTGGTGAAAACTGGTAGCACCACCCCTGAAGAGCAAAAATCCTGGTAGGCAGGGCAGGGCTCTCTGCCTATTGCAGCTGCTAACCTCCTGCTGTGTGTGTGATCACAGCAAGCAGCCCTGCACCCCACAACAAGTAAGCCTCTGGCCACCAAAGCAGAAGAATCACAGCATCCACTCGCCTCCTGCAAGCCAAGACTACTCCAACTGCAATCCATCACCTTTTGCAACAGCAGGAAAGACTGGAGAGTGCATGCATCCAGTTCAAGAGTCCCCAGACCACTGCATCTGCGCCCATTAAAGGAAGTACGTACACTCGGGTCTGACAACTGTGAGGCAGAACATCCTGCTGCTTGACTGCAAATTGTCTTCCAGGTCCAAAATCTGACCTTTGGGGACATTCTATCCTGGCACTGCGGCATGGCCAAACATGGCTTTCTGCCCTGCTCCTAGCTTTTCTGCTCCCCTTAGATATCTTTCAAGGCCTCTCTACTCAGTTGAATCTGTGCGGCTGCCATGAACAGAAACCCCTTCATTCTGGAGTATTTTGGTCTATAATATGTCTGGATTGTCCTCCCCAGCACAGCACTACCTCCTTTGTGCTGGCAGGAGCAATCACGGGAAAGCAAGCCAGTTGGCAGCCAGCTCATCTATAAAAAACTGCCACACAAGGCTCCACCCATACTGGGTCTCTGATGGGGGCAAGCAGGCAGCTCCAAGCAGGCAAGGAGCAACAGGCAGGAGCTGGGGTGGCTGCAAGGGATCATCTCCAGAGCAGCACTTGCTCCAGCAGCAACCCGAGTGCATGGACTTCTGAGATCCAACCACCAGAAAAGCAGAATTTTGCAAGAGCCCTTCTCCAAAGATTTCAGATTACAGTTGCCAGAGGAGCCCCCTTCACATTGGAGATGGCAGGGACCACCAAGTCAAGCCAGGCCTGTTTTACCGTCTTTGGTTCAGAGGAAGGCAGGGTCCAAGCACACCGGTTTTCTGGGATCTACACAGAATCCACAAGATAAGAGTTGTTATATCACTCTAGAGGCAGAGATGGGCAATGGCCTGTCCCCTCCCTCACAAAGTCACCACTGGGCACCGGCGAATGTTCAGCTCGGACTCCTCCTGTGAGGTCCTGTGCAAAGGCCAATAGTTTTATGGAGTGGCTGTCCTTGGTTGCTGCTGGGTGCACTCACCTGGAACCGGGGGTCAGTGTCACTCTCCCCTATCTGCTGCAGCAGCTCCCCGCTGGTTTGTCCCACCAGGCCAGCAGCCTGCAGGAGATTCTGGCGAGGCTGCAAGGAACAAGACAAAACCGACACAAGGCTGATTAGCAAGCCTTAAAACTTCACTCAGTGGTTTTCCCTTGGCTTCCCCCTTCCTCTCGGTCCCACAGCCGCTCCAGCTCCCCACCTCAGCACTGGCAGGCTGTGCTGTTTTCAGCAGGTCTGAGACGGCACTCGCCAGGTTCTTGGCTGCCTGCAGAAGCTGCCGCCCATTCCCTCCCTCGTCCTCCATCAGCGCAGCCAGCAGCTTCACACCCTTAGACATCTCCGTCAGGTTGGAAGAGATGGTGGTGACGGCGCAGCCCACGGCGGTGTAGTCCGTGTCTGCTGGATCCCCTGCACAGGGAAGAGAGGAGTCAGGATGGGATGTGCTCCAAGTGATGCTCCAAGAGCATCCCCACACCTCTCACTCATGTGGGTTTCCTTTCAGGGAGCAGAAGGAGTCTTTCAGCCAGACAGGACAGACCAAGTGTTTTACTGAACTGGGGCATCCCCCCACTCTCCATATACCTGCAGTGAGGTTGACAACTGAGGCTGTGCCAGCAGTTATGGCATCCACTTGGGAGTGGATCTCATGCTTTGACTCATCCATCTTGTTTTTGCGCCAAGCTTTTGATGCCTGAGTGGAGAGAACATGATCAGGAGATGGTGGTAGAAGTGGTTGGTAGCTGCACAAATGCTCACAGAGAGAGAAATGCAAGGAAAAGGATATAAGGAAAAAAGTGGGGAAGACCTGTAACCACCCAAATTCTCTAGTCCACTCTGACCAAACAACATGACCAAATGTCCCCTCCGTGTCTGTCCACAGAGTGGGATACAACCCCATCTCTTTTCAGGCAGCAGGTCTTCCCAGGAGCTGCTAACACTTCTTCTGGGAATGTGGCCAGCCTCACCCAGCCCAGCTTCCAGCAAGGTCCACCCCCAGCACCCCACCTTCACCCAGAACTCACAGCATCCTGCCCGAGAGGTGGCAAGGTCTCAAAGTCGTCCAGCGTGGCCTGGGCTGCATGCACAGCCTGCATGCTGGAGTTGATAGTGCCGGTCAGGGCTTGCTGGGCTGAGGTCTGCAACACAGAGACACAATAAGTGAGATATGCCAAAGGCTTGGAATCTAGGATTACATATTTGGCTCAAATGCTCCCCTGCAATGTGCTGCTGATGACACTGCTCTAGGTAGGTCTTCACAAAGTGGGGTGCACTCAGCAAAAAGGGAATTTCTCCTCTGCAACTCCCACTGGAAAATGCCTCATCCCACCATGGTTACAACTAAGTCTCACAGTTAAGCAGCTCTCGGGGCGTGGGGAGAAGATGCTGTGAGATCCCACAAGGCTTTCACAGCAAGCGCCCACAACAGAATGCATGGGGCAAAAGAAATCAGCCTCCTTGTGGCCTTTTCCAAGTGCTCCTCCAGCTGCACAGGAGATGGGGGCACCAAAACATGGCACAGAGTTCTGCTGCAAACCACAGACCTAGTTGGGCTGTCCAGTCACAACCTGAAATGAGAGGCTGCAGTCCCTAGCCAGACTAAAACACTGGGGTGTAGCTCAAGTTTGCAGAGAAGGTGCAGGAGGATGCCAGCTCAGCAGGCCAGGAAGCACACAAAGCCAGTGGCACAAAGCCCTTGCTCTTCACAGCAAGACAATGCTTGGTCATGGACCCAAACAGATTGGTCTACACAAGCCTGACAGTCACCTCTCAGAGTTTGTGCCGTATGGTGAGCACAAGAAGAGCTTACCAGGGGAGGCATGTGCCCTCGGTGCATCTGGCCACTGGTGATTTGCAGCTGAGGCTGTGGCATTGTGCCCACCTGGAAGTTTTCTGGCCCTCCAGCCCCAGTCCGCATGATGGCTGGCAGGGCCACTGAGCCCAGCTCTGCCTTGCCTACACGGTTAAACTGCTGCTGCACGACTGTCGACCTGAAATGAGGAGAAATACCAGGTAAAGGAATGCCTACAGCGCTGGCACCAGGCACGGCAGCTGTTCCTCCTTGCTGTGCTGCAAGCTTCACTGGAGCACACTCTCCATTCAACTTGTGTTTGGCAGCTGACTTGCTCCTGGAAGACTTACTTCTTTGGAGACACAGAGTCTTCCAGCATGGTGGACTCCTCATCACCCTCCAGTCCAAAGTGGTCTTTGCTCTTTTTCTGCAAAGGGAAAGAGAAAATTATACCCCCAGGCCCTCCCCCTCTCCTGCAGCCCAGACAGTATACCAGGGTCACAGGGTCCCCTTGCCCTGCCTCCAGGTTTCCCAGCAGTACCGTCCGCCAAAGTCTGTTTGGAGGCAGCTGGAAGGCACATTCTGTATGCCTCTCTGGAGAGGGGCTATCAGTGCCCTTCTCAGCACAGCCTCACCTTTTTGAGGATGATATCAATGTAGCCAGCAATCAGCTGGGCGATCTGTTCCCCTTCCGTCGTCTGCACTGAGTAGTAACCATCCTGGTAATCTCCAAAATCCTGCAACAGCAGGGCACAGGGTAGCACCGGAGCAGGGCACTGGCAGCCATCCTGAGCCCCTCTGGTATGCACTAAGCACCCGAGCACCAGCCTTCAAAGCAAGTGCTGGGAGAGGCACCAGAGGAGAGCAAGGCTGTGCCACCATGGAGCAACAGCTGAGAGAAGGGCTGGAGTGAGAGCAGCCCCCCTACAGGGGTACTAGCGGGAAGGAGGCATGGGAGACCAGTGCTGGTCCCTACCAGGGTGAAGCTCTTGGGCGAGGCTGCCCAACGCTTGATGTTGGTCAAGCTCCACTCCTGAATCACTTCCTTGGTCTTCTCGTCCACGCGCATCACACACTCCTTGGTGATCCCCAGCAGCCGTGGCACCAGCTTGTTCTTCCCCTTCATCTTCTCCTGTGGGCCATAACAGAAGGTCTGTGGGATATCCCCAGGATGGATCCACAGAGGCAGAGCTATCTAAGGTCTGCCATAGCTACCAAAACACCCGCAAGGCCACACCTTCTAGTGGTGACAATTATCACACGTAGCTTGACAATGAGAAAAAGCATGAGCCAAGAAGTAGGAAGGCAGTGCACAGGGGAATGTAACAGAGGAGATGCAAAAAAAACTGGAGCAACATAGGTTGACGGGAAGCAGCTGGAGATGCAACAGATGGATGCTGAAGAAGCAGAATTTTGGTGAGACTGAAGAGGAAACAGGGGGGCTGCTGCTCTACCTTGACCAAGAAGAAGGAGACCCCGTAGGTCTTGAGCGAACGGGCAAGTTTCACATAGCGAACTTTGGCTTCGATCTCACTCATGTTTTCACACTGCTTGTGGGCCTGCAACAGCAAAGACAGAACATTGCACCAGATCCACAGTCCTGCCCTGACACCACTGCACAGCCCTCCCAGGCTCTCCCCGCCCCACCAGCATCCCCTGCACCAGCTCTGATCTCTGAGATCTCAGGAGCTGCCTTGTCTGCCCACGTATAGCTCCTGCTCCTGTTTGTCACCCACCAGACTGGTGTGTGCTGCCTCCTCAGACAGAAACGCCTCAACCTTTAGGCGTTGAGGAATGCCTCAATGCCTCAACAAAAGTCCAGATCTCAACCTCCCCACTGCACATACCAGGAAGATCTTGCGTTCTCCTTTCTGTTTGATGTACTCCTTGGGCAGGAAATCCTTGAGCCTGCCAAGACAGCCAAGCGAGTTGTTAGCAGCAGAGCCCAAAGCCAGTGTCTGTCCTTGACTATGAACAAGTCCAACCGAGAGCTGCAGACAAGCCCCTGCCGGGGCATAAACTGAAGTTTTTGGAAGCAGTAAGAATGTGGGAGAGATTGCTGCAGCTATGAAAACTGTTCTTGGAGTTGCCCTAGTTAAGAGTGGGGTAAAGGTGCTGATAATGCAGCCCCTGTGTGTGGCATCAAGGCAGGCCAGGGAGTGGGCTGGGGCCACCCCCACAGCAGCTGACTGCATGTCCCTATAGGGATGCCAGAAAATGGGGGGCTGGCAGGCCTCATAGCTGGTGTGGATCCCCATGCCTGGACAATGTGCTGTGGGGAGGAGAGGGATTGCACCAGAGGCACCCAAACCCCCAGAGCACTGCAATGCAGTGTGGCCCTGGGTGCTGCCAAGCTGCCACAGCTGCCTCAAGACAAGCCCAGGGGCTCCTCAGGACACTCACTCCAGAAAGCCCGGCTTGTGCTTCTGCTCGTTGTATGGCCCAAACTGGATCTGGCACTGGTAGCCAGCAAACTCACAGGCTTTGTCAAAGGAGACAGGGTGGGAACCGTTCAGAATGTCGTCACGAGCCTGTTTGGGAATAGAAGACACCATTGTGGGTTGGGCAGCCACGCAGCCCTGTCACTGCTCTCCTCTATATCAAGCATGACATTGTTTTACAGACTTAAAAGAAGTGGCTCTAAAAAACAAGAGTATGTAGGACCAGGCTGCTCCCTACAGGCATCAAACCTAGGAGAGGAACAGCAGCAGGATTTCAGGATGGTTCCTACCAGACAGAGCTGACATGGGATTCCCTGGGGAGCTCTGGAGTACACAGAGGACAGGGCTGGGATTGCCAGTGTTGGCTCTTACCCAGGACATAACTGGGTATCCCAAAGTACCTCCCTATCACGGCTCCTGACAAAACCTTCACCCACCAGACTTGGCAGGGGCTGGCAGGAGGCAGAGGAACCAGGTGCTCTGGGAAGCTGTACCTGCACGTAGAGCAGGTTGAGCTGCACAGGATCTCTCGAGTCCACGTTCTGATCAGAGTAGAAGAACTTGCGCCGCAGCAGCAGTGTTTCATTGTCATCAATGCCTTGTTCACGCAGGGTCCGGCCGTGATCCAGCCAGTTCACTGCAGACAATGCCAGGGTGTGAGCAGGGACAGGCACCAAGGCATGGCTGGTCCTGGCCCTGGGGCTGCTTATGCTGAGTGAGAAATGGATGTCTGCCTGATGCATCCCAGCTCTCACCCATCTGCCCTGGGCCCCCAGGCAGGAGATATTCTAGGAAGTGTGGACACATGTTCCTTCATCCACATGTTTCTCTCCACACCCTCTTCCCCTCACAGGGGTCCTTGCCCCACTCCCCTAAGGCCGTCAGCACAGGCTGACCCCATTCCCAGCACATCCAGGCACCTACACTCGTCATCTGTGTGCAACTTCTGCTTGAGCTTTTCCATCTTCTTCTCATCTCGCAGCAAGGTCTTGTCCTTCTTGAGGGTGCCAGTAACCTCTTCCTTCTTCTCTTCCATGATCTCCCTTACAAGTGAGTACTCATCATAGTTGGTGATGCCTGCAGGAGAGCAGAGAACCAAACTCAGGACCGTTCCGCCAAACACAGAGCATGGACCAAGGCAGGGGTGCAGAGCAGTGTCCCCTCCCTAGTGTCACACAGCCCTCAGATACCTCTGCTGCCAGGCCATCTGCCACAGAGCTGTTGCTGCTCCCCCAGAAGCCTGTTAGATTCTGCCATTCTCTCCCCACCTCCCTTCTTCCCCCCAGTCGCTGTCCTCTCCTCACCAATCCGGGCACATATCGTCATGAGCATGTCTGTGACAGTTTTGGAATCATCCACCATCACTGTTTTCACTGTCCCATCCAGCATGCGGATCTTCAGGGGTCGCTGCTTCTTCTTGTACTCCATGGTATCCTGCAGGCACAGTGGAGCATGGCTACCACCAGTGGCACCAATGCAGGGCACCCACATCCCATCATCAGGCCAACAGGTCCCCCCTGCCCAGTGCAATAGTGGGGGAGACAGGGCATGCTGCAGGGTACAATGCAAGGCAGCACAGCAGGCACCCATACCATCTCCACGCTGTGAGCAAGACATCCAACCACGGAGCGAAGGATGCAGCTGGAAGAATGTGGGATGGATACTTACCCCATTGCGAAGCATGTAGTAATCCAGAGCCTTCCCAGCCTCCAGCCAGATCCCTTTCTTTGGGTCTTCATCCGAGAGGAAGAGTCCAAAATCATTGGCTGAAAAACAGGTACAGTTTCTAACAGGGTAGTCCTGAGCAGCATATGGCCACCACAATGCCACTCTGTGCCCAGGGTTATGCACTGGTGCAACCCAGTGTGTGAAGCACAGCAGCCCTGTGAAGGATGAAGCCCAAACCTAATGACAAACAAACAAAGCTGGCATGCAAGCTCTGAGGCTTTACCACAGTTATCTATGGAAAAAATCATCTGCAGCATGCCTACGCAACGTTGAACTTGGAACTGACAGACACAACAGAAGGAAGAGGTTGCAGTTGTGGCTGACAGCTCTCTGAAATCTTCAGTGCAATGTGTAGTAGTAGTGAAAATAAGGTAATAAAATGCTGGGAGATCACCAGGAAGTGTGCTGGGAACTGGTTTATAAAATCTAGGCAATCCACACTTTGAGTACTCTCTGGTGGTAGGGTCTGCATCTCCTCAGGACACAGTACAGTTTGAAAAGACACAGAGAGACAACTTGAATAATGGAACCTTGGTGTGAGGGACTAGAGGAGCTGGGACTTCTTTTTTTGCAGAAGAGGAGGCTGAACAAGAACGAGCTCAAGGCTTACGAAGTCTCAGAGGTGGTGAGTAAATATCATTCATCAAGTCCTGCTCCCTCAGGGTGGGGTACCTGGTGAAAGGGCTGCTGCCAGAGCCTGGGCAGTTCCCCAGCTCAGAGCCACAGGAACAGACCCGTTTTTATGTAGCAAGAGGCCAGCACCACGCCTGGCTTTGCCCTGGAAAGGTCCTTCTCCACCTCTGCAACAATCCTGCGCCGCAGGCTGTCTTGGTTGGCTATGTTTATAACTCGTCATCTTGTTGGCAGCTCTCCTTGGGGAGGGACAAATTCCTGAGCCGCCCTGCGCCTGCCTGGCTAACCCTGCCGTTAGGATCCTACTAAACAGGGAGCAAAAAAATCATGAAAGCTTGCCATACTATTTTTGAAGTAAAAAAAGAACAACAAAAAAACCAAACTGTTTTCAAAGCAAATTCCAAGAGGATAAATCCAAAGCACTAAAAACTGAGCAGCTTGCCCCAGATCCATGGGTTGGGCGGGAAGAGGCACTTCCTGAGACAGAGCAAGAGCAGAGCTGGAAACTTACACCGAAGCTCCCCCAGCCCAAAGGTGACAAAAAACCAGGGCAGCTCAAAAAAAGAGCCCGAGTGCCCGTGCGTAAGGAGAGCAAAGAAAAGTAAAAGCTGCTAGGAACACATAGGAAAAGAAAGGCTGTGAGCAACTGAAAAGGAATGCAGGAATAAGAAGTTCCCTTTAAGGCCTTCCCCTTGCTGCTTTTTTTATAAACAGGCTGGCTCACACCCAGGAGCAGGAAATGCAATGCTCCTTCCAACTACCACTATAGCCCTGTATATCCAAAGACATCCAGTCCCTTGCTGAAGCTGAAAGCCATAGTCTGCTGGACTGCTGACCAGCCGGGCATGGTGTGAGAAGGCATTTCCTTTGAACCTCAAGGAATGTGCTGCTCCCAGATGTCGCTGCACTCCCCCTCCTCTTCCCACGACTCTTGACCTCCACTTTGCTGTCTCTCCTCCATGGCACAGTTGCTTCTGGGGGTTGCAGGGACTCAGGAGAGCCCCTGAGACAGCGTCCCAGAGCTCCAACCCCCCATCCATGATGGGGACAGACCACATCCGTGTGGGTGTGAATCACATCATGAGCTCATGAGCCATAAAGCTAAACTGTGAGCCTAGCGGCAACAAGAAAATACTGGAGCTGAGGCAGCCTAGAAAGGTAATGGAGCACCAGCAGGGGTCTGGCAGCGAGCTGCCAGTGGGAGACAGACCCAGTGGAGATATATATATCCCAAGAAAGGAAAAATTAACTCAAATGGTTTATTAATGTTTGCTATGACCCCTGCAACTGTTGAAACCTACGTAGCCCTAGCTAGTGGTGACGAATGTAAGTAGGACAGAAGAGCAGAGACAGAAAGGGCAGCAGACTCAAATTGCTTAAAGAGTGATTTCACTTCCAAATGTGGTTTCCCAACTTCTAAACACACAAATGTTCTTCTGGGGTGTTTAGGAGGGAGTCTGAGAAACTCAGACCCTCACATCAACTGGGCAAGAGGACTTGGACCCCGCTCCCCCCACCCCACCCCACCATTTCTCTGGGAAAGTGCCAGAGAGACACAGAGAGAAAAGAAAAGGGAGACGAGTGAAATGCCAGGAGCTAAGCCAAGGCAGCCCTGGCACGCCAGCCAGTCCCACCATGGACTTACATTGTCCTATCTGTGCCTCAGGCACCCGCTCACGGATCATGCGGCAGGCGTCGTACACCATGGTGGAGGGCTCAAACTGCATCGTCTTCACCACATTGCCGATGCTGATCTTCAGCGAGAGGGCAACCATGGTGGCGGCTGGGCTGTCCCCACTCCTGCGTCACCTGCCGGAGGAGACAGACGGGTGAGCCCTGACTGCTGACCCCACCAGTGTGCAGTGTGCTTGCTCCCGTCTCCTTCAGCAGCACCTGAAAGCCAGGATTCAGCTTCCAGTGGCAAGCAAGGGCTGGAGCCTGTGCCGGCGAGCCTGTGAGGGGTCCCCTTCCAGACCCTGGGGCCTGAGACCAGCACTGGGACCCCTACTTCCTGGTCTAAGGTCCTAAAGCAAATTTTACTTGCCTTGTGAGAATAACAGCAGCTGGTACCCACCAGAGATACTGCCACGGAGAGGAAGTGAGCATGAGGGAGCACACTAGATAAGCTGTGAGAGCATGATGGAAGGGGTTATAATTAAACCTGCCATGACACAGAAGCCACAAGAGGAAAACCAAGCTTTCACCCAGAGCTGGCAGGGCCCTGCCCCAGCTATCAGGACCCCTCATGTCACCAGCAGACGGTGCTGAGCTGGCAGCCTAAGCACAGAGGGACAGAAAGGCCTGAAGCTGCACGGGGAGGCAAGATACGGGCACCAGGCATTGAATTCACACATCAAATGCAATTACCTGGGAAAAGCACCACTCACACCCAAGGTGCGCTCATGAGATCAGGGTCTGTGGCAGCAGATACCACACCAACCCAGGGCACAGGACAATGCACAGGAGGGCAAGGGACCACCTGTGACACGTCTCACTGCATGGGCATACAAGAGCCTCACCATGCCATCTGAAAAAGGACTCACGCAGGGTCCAGCTTGAAGGATCAGCTTCATATAATAGAGTCATCAGGGTTGGAAGATCACCCAGTCCAACCACCCACACAGCATTACCACAGTAACCCCTAAATCACTAGATCATATCACCCAGCACCAGATCCAGATGCCTCTTAAAATGCCTCCAGGGATGGTGACTCCACCACCTCCCTGGGCAACCTATTCCAATGCCTCATCACCTTAACAGTGAATTTTTTTTTCTGATATCTAATGTGAACCTTCTCTGTCTCAGCTTAAGACTGTCTCCTCTTGCCCTCTCACTGCAGGCATGGCAGAACAGACTGCCATCTCACAACAACCTCCTTGCAGGTAGTTGCAGAGTTCAGGCTTAAAGGATTGCTTGCATAGAGCAGCTTCAGAGCAAGCACCCCTCAACACAGCTCCAAAACACCAGCTTTAGTAACACCTAATCAGAACCGCAGTATCTGTATTGCAGAGTAAAAGCTGAAAGAAGTAACAGAAGTAAAAGGAGGTCGTACATAAGTGCCCCACTTGCCTGATGCAGCTTGTAAGAGCCCCTCCCTTCAGATCTACCCACTGTGAAACAGCTTTCAGTGCTTTCCCAGGTTGCCAAATGCCTCAGAGTCTCTCCCAAGTCCTTTGCTCCTACCCCACTGCTCCATGCCCTCCACAGAATTCCCTGTCCCTGTCTGGCCCCAGCCCGATGCTCTCCAGCAATGACATGCCTTTTCCCCTCCCTGAGTGCCTGCTCATACACAGCGAATCCCCTGTTCTGCTGACCCAGGCTGCCTTGTCCTTAAACTCCAGTGATGGGAGGATGTAAGTGCACTGGTGGGATGCACATCTGTTTATTCTCTTTTAGATTCATTTGCTCCTACCAGACTTCCTATTATGGCTGTCAGGGAAAGCTGATCTTGCATCCTCAGCCCAGCCTGGGAAGGTTCTTGGGTAAAATGTGCTGGCAGCCTTCCTCGCAGTGCAGCAGCACTTGGTGAGTCTGTGCATCCCTGCCTGGCACTGCCAGCTCCAGTCCTCCTGGGAGGGGATACACCAGCAGCAGGCTGCTCTCAAACACAGACCTGAGCAGCCTAGGGGCAGGATCCGTGTCCAGTTTTGGCCAGGAGCAAGTCAGAGGCAGGGGCCCTGTTCCTGCAGAGCCATAAAGCCACACTGGTGGTGCAGGGTGGGAGGCAGGGACCAAGGAGCGTGCCGCCTCCGCCAGCACATGGAGCGGCTCCAGCGCTGCATTCCTGAGCCGTTCTGCAATGTTTCTGCGGAGGCCCGTGGCCCCCACTGTCTCTGCTGCTGAGGAATGAAATGCACTTCAGCTCCGGAGCGAGGGAGCCCATCAGCGGAGGGAAGGAGGTGGCAGAGGCACCCGCCCCTGCCATTGCCATCTATCCGGAAGCACTAGCAAAGCTGTGGAGCTGAACAAACGAGGAACACCCTGTCATGGAAAGGGTTTTCCAAGTATTTTATATGCAGGGCGGGCTGCTGCGGTCACCAGGCCAACTTCTCTACATCTAAAAATATTCTCAAGTTGAGCATAAAGCTGCTTTCCATCCCTCTGCAGGAAAAGGAGAACATGCCATTGACAAGACAAGGTCAGAGACCATGGAGGAAGGAGTGGAGGACATCAGACAGTAGAGAGGAACTGAGAGGAGCCAGGACATCTGCCACTAGTTCTGCATCCTCTTCTTGCCCTCACAAAGCCACCCAAAACCAGGCACTGCACCAGAGGCACCCCTCGGCACACCCTTCACAGGGGTCACAGTGCTTCCCAAGACCCCACAAGATGACTGCTCAAGCCTTCCCACTCCCAAACACTTAAAAAAATTACAGAGCTCAG
This sequence comes from Hypocryptadius cinnamomeus, assembly GCA_013400635.1. Taxonomy (NCBI): domain Eukaryota; kingdom Metazoa; phylum Chordata; class Aves; order Passeriformes; family Zosteropidae; genus Hypocryptadius; species Hypocryptadius cinnamomeus. The sequence goes on along the minus strand of VYZP01072857.1, from coordinate 3,860 downwards.
CAGGGAAGATGCTGATGACATCAAGGAAAACCTCAGAGAAAAGGGAGATGGTTCACTTCAATTTCCATATTCTATGGAAAAAGTCAAGGCTCTAGCAGCTGAACTTTGCTGACAGCAGTGTCTAGAGCAGAAATGTTCTCTGCTGCAAAAGGAGACCTCCTCAAACTGGGGTAAGGTTTGTCAGCAAAACGTGGCAACTAATCACAAAAAGTCTGCAAATCTGCTGCCTGGTGCAAGGACATCAATGCAGGGCTTGGCCCCTACAGATCTCTCCCCTCTGCAAACCATGTGGAGAGAGAAAAGCTGGACTAGATGTAACAAATGAGACAGCGTGGGAGCCTGGCACTGCAAACCAGAAAAAAAAAAGGCCAGTGAAACTCAAGCTGTCCCCCTAGAAAGAAGAAAAACAAAAAACCCAAACAAACCAAGTCTTGATGAACACACACCAAATTTTTGCTGGCTCACCTCCAGAGAAAGCAAACCCATTCTCAGTCAAACCTATTCTCAATCACGTTGTCAGTATGCAAAAACAGATAAGGCACCGGAGCAGCCGGATTAACACACTTCTGCATTTTACAGCAAGTTGTGTACAACCCTTCTTGAACCATGACATGCTTCTGAGACAATCCCAAGACGTGAGGGGGAGGAGCTAACCTTGGTGGGGTCCCACCACTTCCCCCAGGAGCTGCTGTGGTTTCCTCCATCTCACCCCACACAAGGTGAGCAAAACCCAGACAGCGGTGGAGGCCTCCAGGCTCTGCCTGAGGGCAGGGTCAGTGCAGGCAGGGCTGCGGGCAGACAGGACCTGTGTGGCCCAAGGAGCCACCATGTCATTGCTGGGGACCACTGACAGCGAGTTTTTGGTCACGTGATGGAATTACTGTATTTTTGCCAGAGGAGTTCACTGCTGCAGTAACGGTTACATGGAAGGGTTTGTGTCTTAAAAGACAAAAAAAGTCAAGCAAAATTCAACTGCAGACAGCTGGAACACTTGTGATGAGTTTCCAGAACAAGCTGCAAATCTTCAGATGCAACAGTTCTGCCATTTTTATTACATTCTCTCTTAAGGGATACTCTGAAAGAGGTTTTGTAACAGGGTTTGGTTTTTTACTTCTTTTTTTATGGCAATACCAAATTTCACCCAGGAAAGGCCCCACTGCAGACCACCCCTGGACCGGGAGCTGGCTGCAAGCAGCTTTATCAGCTGCAAACCATCCCAGTGCTGGGGTTTTCCACAGGCATAGCCCAGTCAGTACAGCCACTGGCACAGCTAAGAAGATACCAGACCACCAAAACACAATGTCTGCAGCAGTGGCTCGGCCAGCACGTCAGCATCTGCACCCCACCACCAACAGCAAGGTCAAAAATTAAGCTGATAAGAAGACAGGCTAGGCTCTGGCTCGGTTGTCCTGCGTTCTCCAGTGCAGGAACCAGTATACACAGCAGGCACTGAGGTAGACAGGGCTCAGCCCTGCACCAATGGGAAGGCTGAGCCAGCAGCCCCAGCTGGTTTAGTGTCACACGCTGCTGAGACCGCTCAGCCCAGTTCCTCTTTCCCAGCTGCATCTCCACGTCAGATGGGAGGACAGTTTCTTCCAGCTGAGGCTGAGCTTGCTCCTGGGGAGCATGAGTGGCTGTCAAGGCCAGACACAGCACCCCCGTGACCACTCTGCTGTTACCCATGGCTAGGACAGGAGCATCCTCTCATTCCTGCAGGGAGGGCAGTCCTGCTCTGCATGGGAAATGGGCAGGGGCCAGGCAGCTGGGCTGGAGGATCGCAGCCGCAGCCTGCCTGCCTGCTCACATGCACTGAGCTGAAGCAGCTCCAGCTATTGACTGCAAACATTTCGCACACATCTCACATCCTGTCTGCTCCTGCTGGGCATCCCTTGACCTCCAAAGGAATGAAGCACAAATCATGGCACCTCTAGACTGCCCGTGACAAAGGCAGGCATAGGGACCAGTAGGACTCCAACCGCAGCCTCTCCTGCATCCTTAGCAAGCTGGCCCTCTAGCACAGGACCCCAAGAGCAGGGGTTGAGGTCCAGTGTATGCTGTCATGACCTCTGGAAAGCACTGGGTGCCCTGATCCAAGCATTCATGCTTCCCACAACAAGCAACTTGCCCAGCACTGTGCTGCTGGACAGGCAGAAAGGTGAAGGAAAGAAGAGAGCATGGGTGCATTTTGGGGTCATTTCACCCAGCACCCAGCAAAGCTCAGTTCTGAAAAGAAGGGCACCCCACAGGACCCTCCTCCCCTTTCCTCAGCCTTCCCACTCCCCCTTCTATAAATCTAATGGGATATGTCACTTTGGGAAGCACCAGATTCCTGCCGCTGCCATTCAGCAAGGAAACAGAGTGCTTGGCTGCTGGTTCCCATGCACCATCACAGATTCACTTAGCACTTGGGCACTTTCACCCTATGACCTGGGAAGAGGCAGGTGGTCTGGACCCTTTACTGGGCAACTCACAGGTTTTGGCAAAACTAAAGATCTCCAAAATATGTGCCCTCCCCTTCTCAGCAGCGAGGCTCAGAGAGAGAGAAGGGAGTAAACAATTATCGCTACCAAATATGGGTCTAACAGCCAGCGATGAAGCCACGGCAGAAGCATGTAGACATCCTGCCGGCAGATTCAAAGGGATGGGGAATTTGCAGGGGAATGGGGCAGGATCCGGCAGGAAACAGGCAGAGGATGGGGCAGCGTTTACCCCTGCTTGGTTAGTTGCTTCGGCCGGGACATGGTGGGGACCCACGCCTTCCCCAACTGGAGCCAGTCCCACCCTGCATGGGAACCACCCCAGCACCCCATCCTATGGACGCCTATGGCCAGCTGTGTGTCCTGGTGGGAACTGTTGCGGTGACCTCCATGGCTTCGGTGTGGCCATGGGAAGCGCTGTGCCCTCGTGTCCCCACCCAAAACCAAGAAGCAGGACACAGACACCCTTGCCACTCGCTTTTCCCCACGTCCCGGCAGTGTGAGTGGGATGCCGGGGGAAAAGCTGCGCCTGGCCTGCCCCAAAGATCACCCCACGGTCCGCGACCGTCGGCCACGGCCAGGCTCGTCCAGTTCGGTCCCCAGGGACCCCCGAGGTGAGGATGCTGGTCCGGGCCTCGCCACGGTGGACTCCAGGCCCGAGCGTGGTGAGGCAGGGCAAGGGCAGGGCCGGGGATAACGTGGCCGGAGATAACGTGGCCGCGCCAGCCCGTGCTGCCCCGGAGCCTCCGGTGGGCGTCGGTGCTCGGGTGGCGCCGGCCCCAGGGGCGATCTGGACATACCCCAAAGTCGGAGTGAACCCCGGAAGCCCTCTGGCCACCGCAGCCCCGCGGACAAGCCCCGGTTGGAGCAGGGAAACCCCGGTAACCGGAAAGCTGCTTCCTCCCTGCCTCCCCGCCATTTACCAGGCGGGGTGCAGGGCAGGGTCCCCGGGACATCCGTTTCCGGCAGCCCCCCGAGAGCCAGGGCGCTGCCGGTCCGCAGGGCCCTACTCTGCAGCCCCCCCCCTCCCCGGTTACCGGGGCACCGTGTGTCCTCCGTCCCCCGTCCCCGTACCTTTGCGCGGGCAGGAGCAGCGCGGCGGCCCCGCGACGCTGAGGGGAGCTGAGCGGGCGGCACCGCCCGCTTCCCGCCCCCCCTCCCCCCGCTGCGCATGCGCCAGACCACGGCCCCGCACGGTACCCCGGGGTTGCACTGCACCCGGACACCGCGCCACGGGCATCCTGCTCCCACGGACAGCGCTAGTCTGTGCTCGCGCCGCCCGGCCCGACGCCTCGGGGATGGGCACGGTTCCGCGCCCGCGCAGCGTGGCCGTACTCCACCCACTGCTCACACCGCACCTCCGGGCGCCCACCCTCCCCGGGA
>VYZP01072855.1:283-28726 GCA_013400635.1 Hypocryptadius cinnamomeus | reverse complement strand
CTGTACTGTGCATCATTTTTTTCTCCCCCTCGTTCATTACTATGATTATTGTTGTTATTTTTATTACTGTTGTTGTTTTAAATATTAAAGTGTTGTTTTATCAACGAGTTTTACTCTTTTTTTTTCTGATTCTCTTCCCCATTTCACTAGGCAGGAGGGAAGTGAGGAAGCAGTTGCATGATAATTGCTGGCTGGGTTTAAACCATGACAGATTATGATGACAGAAATTTAGGCAGTTCTAAAAAAATGAATTTCGATGTTGTTTAGGTCTTCAGTTTGCACAACATATCTAAGGAACAGTATCAGTAAATTACAGTTAAAATACTTCATCCACTGGGAAAACCAAAAGCAAAAGGAGTTCAGCATCACTGGCTGGAAATGATGAGCATTTCTGTCCAATTCTCCTAATGCAGTGACTCATCCTTTTAATTATCATGTAACAATTCAACCAACAAAGTCAACTCATTTGCTTTATTGTTCTAAATTCAAGTTTCACTTCATTGTAATAGCACTACGCCTTGTGGTACTACAAAGGTATTCAGTCATAACAGGACATAGAAAAGAACTCAAATTTGTGAAAATTATGTTTCAACATACTTGAAACCTAGTGTATTCATGAAACTAGTTCACTGTAGTCCTCTAGTAACTGAATACAGTAAAAAGAATGTAAAATCATGTCAATTTTTTACATGTTTATTAGAAAAATATGTGGAGAAAAACACAGTGAGAATCAGACTAAAACACCGGACTAATGTCTAGACAGAGGCCTGGTTTTCCTAGGGAGAAAAGTAAAAAGCATTCTTAACCAGAGTGAGTTGATTCAAGGTTACTTGCTCCTCAAAGCATGGCAGCTTGTAGATTTGAAATGAATTAGAACAAATCCAAGGCTTGTGTTGTTGAAGGACTTTGCCCAAATTGCCATTTTACCTCAAGTTAACTTGTTAACATAAACTTTTTTTTTTTGCTTTGAAATACAAAAGCAGTATAGTTTTTCATATTGAGAACACTCATTGGCTTTTCAGCAGCACACTGGCACTTCTTGTTTATACTTTCAATTCCATGCCACATACCCTTATCTTCATAGAAACTTTAAAATAATCACCATTAACAAAAGTTGCCTTTTCTTGGTAAATGTTAAGACACGTGGAAAAAAACCCCAACTCCCTGAAGCAATCTAGGACTTTCACTACACCTGCTCAACTTGACTGCCCCTCAAGCTTTTTGCAAGGTACAGATGGACACCATAAAATCTTGATGTCTAGTGTTGAACAAATGTATACCGGTACCTGAGCTAGTCAAAGAAAACACTATGTCACCAAACAAAGCAAATATCCCAATACACATGAAGTAGAACAGCTGACTAAACCAGATATTGTTTTGCACTGTCACTTTACAGAACAGATACAGAATTTAAACATTAACCTATTAACATCTGACAACTTGGCCTTGGAAGAACCTGGTAAAGTGTTATTCCAGGCAAAGTGAAAGTATTAACATTCAAACTCTCCTTTGACATATTACAACTATATAATGTTTCAAAAGCTTTTGTTGACTCATTTTAGGACATCAAAACCAGCAACTGTAATAATCTTATTATCCACTCACAAAACACAATGTTGTAATAAAGTAATAAAGAGAAGAAAACAAATAAATTAAAAAATACTTTCCCAAATTCTCTCAACCTCAGCTTAGCAAGTCATATTTAAAAATTAAATTACAGTAACAACCTGGAAGAGGTCTTGGACAATTAACATCCAAGTCCATTGAAAGTAACAGAAAACCCTAAAAACTTCAACGACCTTGAAAATGTTAAGCTACAATTTTATCTAGAAGACTGTAAAAAAAAAGTAAGGTTGCCGACTTCCCCGACAGGAAACTCTGTTTTCAACACAATAAAGGATGACATGGAAGCAAATGTTTGTACATAGAAGGCTGAACTGCAGTTTTCATTCCCAGCAGTCTCTCAAATAGTTCTACTACAAAGAAAGATTTTGAAACAGCATTACCTTGTTCGGCACTGCTTTTTCAAAACGCACCCATAACATTTAAACTTTCAACTGTCTTCCCTAACAACACACACAGTTAAGCATATTGACTGAACTCCAGCCTGTTTTACACCCACACTGAGCAGTCTCAGAAGCAAACTTTGATGAGCTCCAGCCTTCTTTTATACAAGAGAATTAATGGTTACAGGTTGTCTTGACCCAACAAGTAAGGAACCAAACACACTCATGGCCACAGCTGATAGCTGTGGTTTCGTTTTGGGATGAATCATGACCTGGACATCTTTCTACTGACTTAAAGCAAGTCAGTAAAAACAAGGTTTCATTGCACAACTCTCAGACACTACACAGGAAGGAAGACAAGAATTTGTCATTTCAAGCAGAAATACAAGCACTTTTGACCCACAACAGATAAAGCATAGCTAGAAAGAACGCACAAAATAAGGCTTCTATGTAAGAGTACTGTCTTTCATGTCTTAATGGAGTTACTATCTTATGGTGGCTTTGCCAATGACCCACGCTAGTTTCACAATAAAATTATTTCCTCAAATGTCTGCAATCAAATCAAACTCACAAAAAAACCCCCCACATTTGAAAACTCAAAGTCAGATTCTTGATGAGCTTAAAAGGTTAGCAGCCCATAAAAGGTGAACTGCAGCAGCGCATGGTAGCGTAAAGGGCTCACAACTCAAGTTCCAGTCATTTCTATTCCCCTCAGAGATTCTTCAGCAAGCCACTGCACTTCTCCAAGCCCTTCTTGGGAGAAGCATCGCTTCTCCCATAAAAGCACTTGGCAATCTACTCTCTCCCTGTTCGTTATGTACCTGATCACTGGCAAAGCAACACAAATCAAAAACTCCATTTAGAATAAGGACTGTCCTGGCTCAGGCCAGGAAAGGGTTCATTTTTGCAGCAGCCAGGAGGGGGCATGGCTTGGACCCAGAGGTTATTCTATATCACCTCTTGTCATTGACAGCAGCTGGGGAAATGGAATCTCTTCCAGGGAGAAGGGGTTCCTTCTGGTCAAGAAAACAAGGTGGAGGGAGATGTCCAGTATTGTCAGTTACCAAGGGAGTTTTCTCCATGTCAATCATTGATTTTCTTGCACCCTCTGTCATTAGTATTGCTGCTGTTAATATCTGTTTTCTTATCTCATTGCTGTTTCCAGTAAATTGTCCTTATCCGGACCTGTGATCTTGATCTTTTGTGCTTCCAACTCTCCTTGTCTACAGCATGCCTTGGTTTGACTGACAACTTAAGAAGAGTGAAAAGAGAAAAAAGTTTTGTAAGTTACAGGACACTAAGATTCAACTTAACCCATTGAGGTTTCTGTGCTGCGTAAAAATAGAAAATGGTTCAACTCCTCTCTTTCAGTGTTATTTTCATCTTGAAAATTCTCAACTGTATTATACAACTCAACTAATTTATACAACACTCAGTGTTATTTAACAAACAAATAACGCACTCAGGCTCAGGGAGGAGACGGAGAGGAAAAAGGTGGAAGAGAGACAGAGAGAGAGAGGCAGTGTGGTTTGGAAAGTCTCAGTGGGGTCACTGAGTTAGGGAGTAACATTCCTAAAAAACAACAACACTGTTTAGGAAGAGCCAAAATCGGTGTGTTACCAAGATTATTCTTGCACTTAATACAAAACACAGCACGATATCAACTACTAAGAAGATCAGTTCTATCCCAGTCAAAACCAGAACACCATGTCACCATATCCACCAAATTCTGAAGATTTTACCCTAACTTTACTCCCAGACAATTACCCTTTTTACAGAGACAAGGTTTATAGTCACTTGATTGAAATATTGGTTTTTTAAATCTTTACATGACACTTTTACCACAGCTAATTATTCATTAAGGTTTTCTATGCAGTTGGCAATTTTGAACTGCACACATGCCAATTTTTTAAAACTGTGTGACACCTTTGACTGAGGATGAGGGATTTTAGCAAAACAAACTCACAGGACAAATGCATCTGACATAGATAACATTTTTTAAAAATAATTTAAAATATAAATATGAATGCCTTGCTTTTATGCAGAGAAGTATCTACAAAAAAAACACTTCACACTGCTATTGAAATAGGTTTTCTTATTTTACTCTGTCTGCCAGTCATTTATCAGAAAACACCTGTTGAGTACTATGGCCACTGATACCTTTGAGTTACATCTAACTAAACCAATAAAAGTCAATACACTTTTACTTCTGAAGGGTTCTTCTATCAAATAATCACCTACCATTGCTCTAAAACAATTTTGATATCACAAAGTGAGGGGGAAAAAACCCCAGGTTAAGAAATAAGAATAATCACAACATATCACGAGGCAGACTCCATAAAGAATCACACAGATGTGTTACAACGCACTGAGACACCAGATGATGGAAAACCTAACACTAAATGCTTTGTGTATTCAAGTGCCTTGAGACACCTGAGAAACAAGAGAAACCTGAATCAAAATCCAGGAAACAAAGAATAGACTGGATTCACTATATAGTTTCAACCTATTTAGTTTGTAGCATTCAGTAATCCCTGGATTACAGAAAAACAGTGAAACAGAATTGGATCATGTTCAAAGAATTGTTCCTATAAAGTACAGTTTCTTAAAAAGGTAAAACATTACATAAAATACTAAAAGCATATGCAAGCCAGGAAAGATGCTCTACTACCACACTACCTAAAGCTTTAACAATTTAACATTTATACCTGTGTGATCTTTATAAAGCAGAAGACTATCAATTTGGGATTGTGAGATCCAGGCACAAAAATGAAATTTATGGATTTAAAGTTTCAACCATAAACAGTACTATAATTTCAATCAAAAATTTAGAAGGTCTCCACTTGACAAAAATCAGTAGTCTCAACACAACGGATACATGTACACTTAAAATTTAGTAACTCAGGGATTTTATCTGTAGTCTAGTGCAGAAAGCACATTTGTGTTTATCTACTTCAAAAAGTAGAAACTGTTAAATATGCTGTTATTGAAAACTGCATTCCACACTGAAGAGATATTCTATGTAAAGGCTGAAGCTAAATAAAAGGTGGGGGAAAAAAACCCTACACCTGCAAAAGGATCTGTTTTCTGTGGAGCTAAACTCAATTTCACTAATTCTTCCTGATGGGCATTGCTCTGAAATTTTCATATAATCAAAGGACTGGCAGTCATTCTCTGCAAGAACTTTAAGTTTCTGAAATTATTAGCACAGATCTACTGTATGCACTGTTCATTGGCTCAGCAGTTAATAACACACAGCTAGAAGACATGTTACTGTGTCTCAGAGTTGTAATGCTCACAGAATGGACAACTCAGTATCTTTTGGTGTGCTACACACGTGCAGACAGTAATTCTGGACCAGTTATAATAAACTCACTAATACAGCAAATGTCAACACAGGGCACTAAAACAGCATCAAGAGGCATCAGCAAGCTTTAACTCTTCTAAAACTCCCTCATTCTAAATGATGAAGCAAAAAAACTGTTTTTCCATGTAACCGGTTCCAACAGCTCAATACTCAAACAATCCAAGTCATCCACTAAAACATGAGTTGCTCCTAAAATGAGCACGCTTTTTCTTTGCATACAGGCTTTACCGAACACATTAAGACAACTCTGCTAACCAAGAAATTGCAAAGACTGTACTGCCACAAACTCAGAAAATAAACCAAAGGAAGAAAACACAGGACAAGAGACAAACAGTGAGCTGGCGTATCAGCACTGTCAGGGGCAGCTGAAGTCAACAAATTTATAGGTATTCATCTTTTACCCATCATGTACTCATTAAGTCTCTGCTCTGAGCAAGATCAGTATCATACCCTGTCAAGAATGAAAATATCTGGTCCTTGTCCTAATACTGAGCCAAACTGTGCTAAGCACAATCAAATAATTTTCAGAGAAGAATATACAGACAGACAGCAGTTGAAATCAACTGATCTCCCAGAGTAGCTTTGTACTTAAGTTTATTTTCCATACCAACCTGCATACTCACTGTTCTAGCTGCACAATACAGGATCACAGTTAACAAATCTATTCTGCTGAAATCTTCCAACACAGGAAAAAATCTTGACAGAAAAATTGCAAACATGGTTTACTCAATGGGGCAACATAAAATATATTTTTTTTTACCCTTATATTTGGCCCTGATGACACTAAATATTTTCCTAGAAAATCCAGGTTCATATTCTAGTAGTATTCTGAAATGACCATAAAGAAATAAACAACTCAATTCTTTAAGTTCTAATGTTAGCTATAGAAATGCACTGAGGGAGTTTCTTTTGCTGGAGCTTTTTTTGAGTTTTTTTCAGCCTACAAGTTACTGGCCCACCTATCTCAACTGTACAAACCACTTGCTGATCACAGATGCATTTGAACAGATGTGCACCTTGCCTGGTATTTGAGATTAACCTATTTTCAAGGCTGGTTCTAGAAACACTGCATCTACTGTTGATGCTTATTATTATCAACAGCTCATTTTTGCAGTTTAAGAGAAAAAGCCAGTATTAGTCACACTACGGGGACAGTGCATTTTTTAGTGCTGTTAAACTGCCTGGGACTTTAATCCAATCAAGCCAGCAGGGCAATCTTACTTCACACGAATTAAGTTGTAACTGCAGATCTAACATTTTAACAACAGTTCCAAGAGAGACAACACTCACAGTTAAAGATATCTGTAGACAACAAAGACATCTGAAGTAGCGTCCTCTGTTAAGTCCCTAAACTTGCATGACAGCTTTCAGTAAAAATTCCTGCTCTTGATAGGCCGTAAAACCATTTCAGTTTATGACAACTGTTTATTTAAAAACCTGGCAGCTCCACCAGTATTCAAATCTGAAACAAACCTGTTAAAAGTCAAATGTATTACAAAACTCACAGCTAAAGTAAATCTATTTATTATTTCCAAAGGACCCACCTAATGGCTGACTGCTTTACAGGACAAACACAATCCTCAGGTTAGATTCAGTTTATGAATCTCTCTTTTGAAACATCCTAACAAAACAAAAGTCCCAAAACTGCAAAGACTTTTACAAAAACTGCATTGATGCTGCTCACAAATCTATGGAGAACAGAGAAATGAAAAGCACCCCTTTCAGACTGAGATTGCCGGGAAAGCAGTGGACAGCATTAAAAAGCAAACACAGTCATTTTACTTTTGGGAGAAATGCCTAGATCAAGCTTGCAGAGAGAGTAGCTCACTCACAGCACACAACACTGCAGCTGCCAAAAGACTAGAGAAGACAAGAAAGCAGCTTCATTGCATTGGCAGCTGGAGAAAACCACAATGATACTCAGGTCTGGGACACTTCTAGCCCAAACACTGATGTACAAAAGGAAAAAAACCCACAAAACACAAAACCAAACTGAATGTAGATTAGACGTAAGGATAAAAAAATTGAAAGAAATATTAGCATTTTCTCTATTCACAGCAACTAGGTGAAACCAAAGTCTGACAGTCCAGTTGAAGTGCTAGCACTACATCTGAAATTTCGAAGCCTTTACTTCATCTTTTGTATCCTCTTCTGTTAACCAGACAGCGTCCTTCAGCTCACACTTCAGGAATGACGCTAAGTTCTGCATCTAGACATCAGTGGTGCTTTCAGACATGTAATATTTTTTTATGAGGTCTGCAATACCAATGACACACAAAAAAATTCTGGAATAGCAAAAAGTTGCCACATTTAGAGCCATTTCAAGGAGAAAACTGAGAAATCCTATGGAAAATGAAAGAAGTTCTGAATCTAGCGATGTCTACATTCTTTATAAGCAGGAGATTCTGTGTTTTCACATTTTGATAGCATCTTTTCTATTTATTGCTTTCTAATTTAAATAAATGAAGTTTTAGTCAATACTTGCACAGCAAACCTCCTACAAAAGTAGAAGATGTGCAGGAAACAGTGTCGACGAATCAGCAAGTGTCACCAATTCGAGACAGAGGCAGCTGGGGCACAGACTTTCACAGGAAGGCACAAAATCCCTAATACCTTGGTTATCTGACATAACCACACCATGTGCTAAATACCATATCCATAACTAGAACATCAAAGTACAGGAGACTGCAGATTTTACAAACACGGCACAAGGCCAACTCGCTGTTTCTAAAGACAGTGCTAGATCAAAATAAACACTGGAAGTAGACAGATACAAATGACTGCCGATGTTTTCTACAGTCATGTTAGCCAGCCAGTGAGACAACTACCATCAAAACCAGCCAGCTCAACAGGACAACTCACACCTAGAAAACGAGAGAAGAGAATGCTTTGGGGTGTCCTAATTGTGGCCTTCCAGTACCTGAAGGGAACTTACAGGAAGGATGAGGCAAGACTGTTTGCAAGAACATGTACTGGCAGGACAAGGAGCAATAGCTTCAAAGTGAAAGAGAGTAGGTTTAGATCAGCAATTACGAAAAAATTCTTTACTGTGGGGGTGGTGACGCACTGGAACAAGCTGCCCAGAGAAGCTGTGGATGGCCCATCCCTGGAAGTGTTCCAAGCCAGGCTGAAGGGGGCTTTGAGCAACCCGGTCTAGCTAAAGGTGTTCCTGCCTACGACACGGGAACTGGAAGATTTTTAATGTCTCCTTCCAACTCAAACGATTCTACGACTCAAGGACTTCACGAATGAGCTACATCCACCTTCCGAGCCGGCCCTCTGCAGAGAAGTCGGTGAGGAGGGTACGAGGCGGCACATTTCTCCACTACCCCCGCTCTCCCCAGACGGCAGCAGTCCTCTCCTGGGCCGGGATCGGTGGTGGTGCTCGCCCAACAGCGGCCGGCGTGACCCGGGCGAGCAAAAGCTGCTTTGTCACCGGGCAGGGCCCTCGCCCCGCGCTGCCGGAGGCGGGAGCCGCGGGCCGGCGCTCCCCTGCCNGGGCAGGGGGCCCGGCCGCCGGCTCCGGCTCCCGGCGGCTACAGCCGAGCGCTCGCGCGGCGCCCGCGACACCGGAAACGGCTCGGCCCGGCCGCCGCGCGCCGTGATGACGCAGAGCAACGGGGAAGCTGCTAGAAAGGGGCGCCGCGGGTGCGCGCGGCCGGCCCCGCGCGCGCCCCCGAGGGGCTGCGTGTGGGCGCGGGGACTCGGCACGAACTCAAGCGGAGCCTTCCCGCCCCTTTTTAGCTTCGGGCTCTCACAACCCCGCCCTTGGGCCATTTCCAGCCTCCACGGACACCAGTTTGTGGGGATACGTCTGGAGTGCTGTGTCCAGTTCCGGGCTCCTCAGTACAAGAGCGATAAGGAACTGCTGGAGAGGGTCCAGCAGAGGATCACAAAGATAATTTGGGGTTTGAAACATCTCTCGTATGAGGAGAGACTGCAGGAACTGGACCTGTTTAGTCTGGAGAAGATTGAGAGGGGATTCATCAATACATGTACATATCTCAGAGGAGGGTGCTAAGAGGACGGTGCCAGACTCTTTTCAGTGGTGCCCAGAGACAGGACGAGCAATGGCCATAAACTAAAACAGGCGACATTTCATTCAGCATGGGGAAGAACTTCACACTTCGGGTGGCAGAGTACTGGAACAGGCTGCCCAGGAAGGTCATGGATTCTCCCTCTCTTGAGGCATGCAAAACCTGTCTAGACATGATCCTGTGTCCCCTGCTCTAGCTGACCCTGCCTTGGCAGAGGGCTTGGCCTGGATGATGATCTCCAGAGGTCTGTGCAGAAGGTAACCAGGTCCCCAGCTAGGGTCTGGGAGGTGCTGGCCATGCAACTGTGGTTAGCTGGAGCTCCAGTCCTAAGACATGAGGTGTTACATCTGTAGAGAGATGCAGGGGTTTGGTGTTGGAAGGTGCAAGAAAACTAACTTGGCATAGTTTGTTTACTTACATCAATGAAATAATTTAGTACCTGTTGCTTTTAAGTGACTTGGCTCCAGCTAAAGAGTAATAAATACTAAACATTTACTACTTTAAAGGTATTGCTAAGGTAGCATTCCATAGCGGGAAGTCACATCTTCCTCAAACTTAGATCAAAAAAAATCTCAAACACAACTTAAAATTGCATTACCAAATTAGGCATTCTCCCAAAACATTCCTGCCTCTCAAGAAATTCAAGATGTCTTTTCCTGTTTTGGTGTAAAATATTTATGTGGCTGAACTGTAGAATCAAATGTCCTTTTTTGCTTGGATGAGAACAGATGTTTCCCACAGTATTCTGAATCACAAGATGATTTGCTGGTTTGGTCTGCTCTTGGGATAACCTCTCAACACTGTTTGTGGATTGCTTCAGATAGTACTAAAAAAAAAGTGTAATACAGCATGGTAGGCTCCAAAATTCTTAACATTTTTACTAAAGGAATTGAAGACCTGCTAAGAGACCCTAATACAGGAATACCGCAGATTGGCTGAAGGGAATTCCAGGTTTCGCTTGATCTAGATCTTTTGTTTGTTGCAGATAGGAATGATTCCAGGCATATTCAAGTATTAAGCTTTTCTTTAGTCACACATGTTCCTTTTGCCCATTGGTCGTGACGCTACAAGGCGCTGAGTTCTGCTGCAGCAGAACGCTTGGGCAGGTGCCTGTGCCACATTACCTTGTTGACTGGCAGAGTGAGGGACATCACACAGTGGAATCCTGCACTGCAATCAAGAAGTGATTTCAAGCAGAAATTAGATCAAAGAGCAAGGAGATACTCCTCATCACAGGCTGTTCACAGTTTATACATACAGCTCATGCTGACTGTATCATTACATGAATAGACTTTGTACCAGAGTAGCTCAACTTCTACCTGGTTATAGGTAGCAGAAGTTCACAAATTAGAGGAATTTGTGTTACTTACTGAAGTATATTTGTTGTAAGTGGCAAGGATACTAAAAATTTATAGCAAATAACTTGGAAGTTATTGAAAGTTCTTAACTTATCAAGGAGGGAACTTTAACAAAGAATGTTTTTATCTTCATGTTAATTTTGGTGCAGATAACAGATTATGTGATCTCATTTGCCAGAACCGAAAGGGTCTAGATGGAACATACCCTAAACCAGGACAACATGCATATGGGTTCTCTTCAGATAGTTGAGAGCAAAGCTTATAAAAAAAATGAAAATGACACAGCAAAGAATTTTGAGTTCTTAATCCTCTTAGCCTGACGGATTTTTAAAAACACTTCTTTCTTTCCTCTTGCTTTTCCTTTTCTTTCCCACTTTCTTCCACCTGTGCTTTTGTTTTCCCTTTCTAAAACCACCTGTGCAACTTTTCTTCATTAGCTGCTGATATTAAAGAACAGAATTCAGCATGTTTATTAGACAGACCGGCTTAATTTTTATCCCACTTCATTTTGCTCTCCTATGGTTACTGGTGTTTACTGCAGAAGTTCAACCAAATTCCCATCTTTGACTGGGCAGCATCAATTCAGTATTTTCTTTTCCAGTTGATGTAACCAATGTAAAGCCATCTAAATTGGCTACAAACAAACAAACTGAAAATGGACATGCAGTGACCAAACAGTATTTTGAATCAAAGTGAAAGTAGTGGCTCACATCAAGTTGAATCAAATTAAGAATTTAGCAAAAGGTTTTGAACCAGTTTGGCTGAATTCTGTTTAATGTTTTACCTGATATTAGGGACACCATCTTGACTTTAGGTGAGGCCTCAGGTGGTCTAATGACAGTAAAACTTACAATATCTCCAAAGTTCTGCTGTAAATGATGCATAACATTCTTTGTATTTCTGAATATTCAAACCAAAACATAATACAAACACCTGTGATTTATTTTTAATGTAAAAGGGACGAACATAGACTTCTACTTCCATATGGCATTAAAAAGATATTCTATATTTTTTCCATTCCTGATTTGCCGGAACAAAGGTTAGGGCTTTTGATTTAGACTCAGTTAAGGGGGTTAAATTAAAAAAGCTTCATGGTAAAGCGTAAGGGGGTAGACAGCAATTATCTACTCAGTTACTGTCTAGCCAGTTACACTTTAGGGGGCTTTATACCCAGCTATGCTTTATAGGGGCCTCACTGTGCAGATTCTCTGCCTTTAGTACAGCAAATCTCAAGCACATGCCCTCGTTAGGTCTCAACCAGAAGGCAGCATCCTTGTCAGGTCTTCAATAATTCTAATAAATGAAATTATCTTGTCTCACTTTCAGTGGGATTTGTTTTTCAGTGATTGCTTTTCTTCTAGTTCTTACAAAGAATCACCCGTTCAAAAGTCCAGGAAAAAGAATCATACTTTTCATTATTGCAATCCATCAGCAGGTGTTTTCCGTAACTTTTTCCCTAACCTGAATTATTTTTTGTTAGTTTGATTAATAAAAATATTTGAAGTGTTGTAGTTGTCTTTAGTCATAACCATCCCAGAATTCTTTTCTCCAGTTCCTTTCTACATGTACACTCTACATGTACACCATGTGCTTTGGTCTTTCCAACAAGACTCTTTGTCTCCCTAGCCTCTGTTATATGGAACTTTTTGTTTCACTGCAAAAGTTCCTCTCATTTCAGAATTTTAACTGCATATTTAAAGGTAGCACTGAATCTATGCTTTCTAAACTCAGTGTTCAGTAAATGAGAGCCTTTTGCTCTTCATCTTTAGTCTGGCTTTCTCACCTCTGCCTTAGTTATGAGGGTTTGATTATTTTTTTTTTTAATTAATATTTTTGAAATGAAAGGTTTTATTGTGTTGCGACACAATTTACAGCTTATTTCAAAGTAACTAGAACAGATACAAAATAGTGTTGAACATTTGTACAGGAAATCAAAATAACAACAAAGCTGTTTATTGCCAGTTTACATACAGTCACATTCTGAAGTGACTCATTGTGAGAAAATAATATTGAAAACAATTGCTGAATTTTCCAAAGAAAGCACAAGAGGACTATCCTTCCTGAAACAAACTGCAACAGCTACAAAAAAAGCTTTGTCTTTGCGAACATTCAGTTATTACAAATGTAAAAGGAACTAGAGATGAGAAAATACAATTTTTTTTTCCCAAAAAAACATAGAAAGAATTTAAGAGCAGGAACAACATAGAAGAGAAAAATCAGCTGATTGAAGAATTTCTGTGTAATTTATATTGGAAAGACTAATTCTATACTGCACAGGCTAATACAGCAAGTGGTGAATGGGGAAAGAAGTTGTGTTGAGTAAGAACTGTATTCAGCATTACCCAAGTTCGAACATGTGTGTGTTGCTTTAACACTTAAAAACTGGTTTTTATGGACTTTTTTTATGATGACATCAACAGGCACTTCTAGAATTCAATTTTGGTTTCATTTAAATAGAACTCCTGTTAATCAGTAAGCATAATAAAAACTAATTTTTAAGTATGTCAAACTCAATAGCACAAGAAACAACACAAGTTAGTTCTACACTGGGGAGTGGCAGGGCGGGGGGTGGGTGAAGCTTTAAATAAGTGTCCTGAAAGAAAAAGAACATCAAACTAAATCTGTCAAATAGGAATAGGTGGACAAATTAAAATTTAAGGGAAGACAAATTTATAGAATAGCAGGTAATCAGTCTTTTGGATTTTGACTTTATTTTATAATATAGAATAATCAAATTACTCTCCCTAAAAATAATCTAGCAATTTAATGGTACCTTGAAACAGACTAATCAGTTTTTGTGAAAAGATCAATAACCTGGATTTCCTAATTCAAAATTTGTTACAAACATCTTGGAAAAGAAGTCACATCTCCAAGTTGTGAGTATCACTGATTTGATTAGATGAAATCCTTGTAATCCTTGGTAAGTATTTTCTGTAGTGCAGCAGATAATGAAAACACATACCACCTGTCCAAAGGAAGGGGGTTTAGTTTGAATCAGACTGTAACAAAACAGATGACTTCATTCCACCCAGTAGCATTCTATCTGTCAGGATATAATTATGCACACTTTATCCTGTGTGGTCACAGGGTCCACAGTTCTGAACAGTGGCATCAGTACCTTCAAATACGAAGATATCGTATTTGAAAATTGTTTTCAAAGAGTTGGCCAGAAAACAAACAAACAACAAACAAAGGTAGGACAAACAAATTGGTGAGTCTATAATAAGACTTTTAGCATTATTATGAAATCTGAATAAATATGGACTGTTAGTTACATGATTTCATTTTTTTGAAAAGTCGTATTTCACTGTTAGCATCTTCATGAAACTAGTTTTCAGAAGTGAGTAATAAGTTGTAACAGCATTAGAGATGCATGGTACCTTTATTAATAAAGAATTTTGTCCCACTTTCCTCTCCTGCTGCCCACCAAAGTGAAGTGCTCTCTTCACACATCCTTTGCTTTGGAAATGACTTAGTGCTGCAGTGTGTGGGAAAAAAAGTCTTCCTTAGACTTGCAGGTAGTTTGCTTTGTCTACTGTTTGGTCTCGTCTCTGGTTCTTCCCCTCTCACTTCTGTGTTCTCTGCTTTTTTCCCACTGACAGAGGTTTTTTAATCCGCTTCTAATCAGCCAGCTCCTACTCATAGTTTAGCATTCTGCAATATTCAGCTTCAGCAACTATCACTAAGTAAAATCCCAGGATTTAGTACCACATTCAGTGCTGCAGTGAAGGTGGTACTAAATAAACAATTCTGCATTTTTATAGCCATATTGCATTCAGTGACAGTTAACATGGGACAAAATAAATGTTTGAACTTTGTGTTTGTAGTACCAGAGGAATTGTTTATTACTAGGCTGGCTCTAGAGAATGGCACTTTCCTTAACAGTTAACAGGCAGGGAAGAGGTTTTCTATGGTACTTGCACATGCTGGCATCTACATTTTCCAGCTGAAAGTCATGTAGGTATAAATAAGACACAGACCATAAAATTTTAGAATCACAGAATGCTTTGGGTCAGAAGGGACCTTTCAACATCTCAGTCTGTTATGTACTGTCTTGGCAGTCCGACTGCCAAGGGCAGGGACATCTTTCACTAGGTCAAGTTGCTCAAAGCCCTGTTCAACCTGACCTTGAACACTTCCATGACTGGGGCATCCAAAATGTATTGTTATCCAAAACCTATTTCCAACCTATTGGTTTCTTAAATTCTATGCAGATTTTTTTGTATTTAAGAGCTACATATTGTTGGGAATATTTCTGTACATTAAGTCCAATACTGAAGTAGTTAAAAAAAATCAGTATTTTCTCAGGTTTAAGAGAAGTTTCTTCAAAGCTGCAGTATAACAAGAATACAGACTTGTACTTTGCTGTATTTTCTCCTATTACATATAA
The DNA here is from genome assembly GCA_013400635.1 of Hypocryptadius cinnamomeus. NCBI lineage: Eukaryota > Metazoa > Chordata > Aves > Passeriformes > Zosteropidae > Hypocryptadius > Hypocryptadius cinnamomeus. The sequence goes on along the minus strand of VYZP01072855.1, from coordinate 13,568 downwards.
CTGAAATTGGAAATCTGATTCACCACCAGGAAGAAAAGATTTGTTTGTTAATAATTACACAGTATTGCTATTCACCACAGTGGCTAAAGAAAATTGCCTTCTCTCCCTGTTTTCAGTCTGTGTTACATTGTCTAGATAGTATCTAAAGCAAAACCCAAAAAATTTCCACAAGGAATTGTCACTGTAATAAAATCCAGTACAGCATTATAAAATTATTTTAAATTATTTTATTGCTATTTATATTCATTGCTTAAAGTACACTGAGCAGACTGACAGAGTGGGAGTTTTCTGATACTTCAAAAATTACTTGTAGTTAGTAAGACATGAACTTTGTTAACAGCTGTTTTCACTTGAATTCATCAGAAGCAACTTCTGCTTCCTCTTGACTGGATAACAACACCGGTACTGTTATCTAAAATGAAATGATCAGCAGATAAATACCTGAAAGTTACAACTTCTCTGAGTGCCTGACATAGGTAGGCACATGGTTTTACAGCATCAGCAACTCGCAGCATGAACATTGTAAAAAGTTACCAGCACCTCACATTTTGCCCTTTATATTCAAAAAGTTCACCATCTACAAAAACATAGGAGGTACTTGCCATTACTGTCATCTGAGAAGGTGCTGCTAATACAAGGCTCACCATTCTAACTTGTCATGTATCCTAGTAAGCAGTCTAAAAACAACTGAATTATGACAAATATGAAATTATTCATATATTGAAAACCAATCAGCAACTACATTAGTACAACACACAAAAGACATTCAACAAATTTGATTGCAATATACAAAGAGGGATTTTATTATTTCTAGAGCCCAGTAACAAATTATGGTGTTATTGCATTGTACAGCAACATGTTTCATAATGTACTAAAAAGAAAAATAACTAAATGCAGAGTATGTCTTACAAAACTTGCAAATATATGCATTGGAAAAAGTTGGAAATTCACAGGGGTCTTCTCCCTTCTCCTACTGCTACAATTTGCCAAGGATGAGTGTTTGCCCACATAGATACATATCCTAAACTACATGCTTGTTGTATACTAGACACAGAATAGTCTTTCCCATGCTCATTTATCATCCAGTCTCTAGAATATTCATGTTCACAGTTTGATAGTGTACTTCATAGTAATTAATGGGTAGGCTCATTATCTTGCCTAGAGGGAAAGGCTGAGCCCTAATTCCCTCTGGGAGTTGAGGTGTGTGATCAGCATCTCTTTGTAGGAAGGCATGGCACTGAGTGGAAAGAAACAGAAGCATCCATTGGGAGGAAGAACCAGTCTTGCTGAGCCTTAAAAAGGAAACACCAACAGGCCAAGAAGGCTATATTGTGTACGTGAGGTATTGTGGTGGCATTGAGAGGTATGAGACAACAGAAAACAGTGATGAAACTGAACCCTCTTTTCTCCTCCACATGAACAGCTCTGTTGTGCATCTGGATTCTGGCAAGAAGGACATGAAACTATTAAAAACTTACACTAACGGTTGTTGTGTTTTGTTTGTTCAGATGGTTGGGGTTTTTTTATGTCAAAGCACAGAGTCACAATAGAGACCACTTCTTTTCCCCTTCAAATGTGTAAATGCTCTTTCAGCTTCAGTAAGTAAGTAGCTAAAGTAAGTTAGTAACTGGAAGTGTGGCACTTTTCATTGACAATCTTCCAGAAACTTTTAAGAAATCAAATGCATGGCATATAACAAAGCTGTTAGTTACAGTAGAATTCAGATGCTTTCAGAGAGCAAAATTCCTTTGCCTTAACCATAACAGTTTGAGGTTGTAGATGCTGAAATTGTTAGAATCCAGATAAAACAGGACAAGAATTTAAACCATTGGCACAGCACTGCTACAGCTACAGCTATAAACAAATGTCTCTCACTTGAAGCGGAGGTGGATGTAAAACATTCCTGAAGAACAGTTAATACAGTAAAAATACAATGTTTTACAGCTGTCTGACATAGTTTTGTGTGTTCACCACTCTTCAAATGGTCTCCTGACAATTGCATAAACATTATTAGATAATATGCTTACATTTACTGGATGACAATAATTATTCAGATGACTCTCCAAGAAGGCCCTTCAATTTCTTCTTCAGCTCTCTGCTGGTTTTCTTATAGAAAAATAAATCTTTTTCCAGTTGCTGGATTTTTACTTCATACCCTTTCAGGGTTTCTGCAATACCTTCACTATTTTGTTCTAGGAGAAATAAAATCAGTTTAAGAACCAAATATCTGTGTCAAAAATCAAGATGCCCAACTAGGCAGAGTATCTTGATGGCATTTTGCTTGCAATGTGCATGTTTTAACTAACATGAAATAAGATCAAAAGGCTGTGCCAATCCCACCTTTTAGTTGTAATAGCATTTAGAAGATCGAGATCAACATAACTGGTATCTTACGACTTTTCAATATCAGTAAATTGAATATGAAAATACAACAACTCTGATACTGCTTTAAAAAAAATTCTGTTTTGCATTCATACAGACATCATGTGTCTGCTTCTTGACATCTTACATAGCAATAGAATTAGTGACAGCCAAAATAAATCTCTGAACCTTATTTGTTTTTTCAATTTGAATACAGTATTTCTCTAATGAATGACCAAAGAAAATACTTGGTGTATAATCCCCACCCAAGAAGAAAATACCTTTGAAATTATTCAATATGAACTGTATTTTTTTCTCATGTTCTTGGCGCTGGTGAGTCAGCTGCCTGTCACACTGCAACTTGATGTGTTCAAGTGCAGATTCTAATTCACGCATCATGTTTTTCTGGTGTATGGACTTCATTTCCTGTTCTTCAATCTGCACTTGCAATTTTCGTTCAGACTCACGCAGGCCAACAATCTTAGAAAGAAACACACTTATTTTGACTTATCAAGCAGTTTTAAGAAAATCTTTTGCCCTTCCTTAGCCTAATAGATTAAAACATACAAAAGCACTGGATCTCTACAAGTAATTAAGCTTATACCAGAAATAGACTTGCCACTGCTACATGCTGACTCTTCAGAACTAAAATGCATACATTTTGATCACACGGACTAATGGATTTTTTTAATACCCTATGCAAAATTTAAACTGAAAGAACATTGCTTTCTAGACTTCCAACTTGCATCCCACAGACAATTCTTTTACAAAATTACCAAAGGTTCACCCAAGGTCACAAAGACACCATGTCATAATGCAGTTAATATTTATGTTTCCAGATGTCAGTATGATTCCTAAGCACATAGCTGCACACACTGCAAAGTATCAGTTTACACTGTGTCGTGGTTTGATACTGGCTAAAAGCTATTCACTTTTTTTCCCCTGCTATAGTTTAGCAGAGGAGGGGGAAAGAAAAACTAAAGGCCTCGAGTTGAGATAAGGACCGGGAGGAAACACTCTAAGGGCAAAACAGGCTCAAATTTAAATGGTATAATGAAAAATCTGTTAACAGAATTCAAAGAGGATAATGAGAACTAAAATAAAACTTTCAGAACACTCTTTCTGCCCCTTCAGCCCCTCCTTCCTTCCTACTGACAGCAAAGGGAGACAGGGTGTGAGAATTTTGTTCAGTTTTTTCACCTGAAATCTTTCTTCAGTTCACTTAGGGAGAGGGTTTTCTTTTGCTATGCTGTGGGGTCCTTCCCACAGGAGACAATTCTCTGTGAACCTTTCTAGTGTGGTTCTAATTTTCACAAGTAGCAGTCCCACCTGACCTGCTGTAACATGAGTCCCTCCCACAGTTAATGCAGTCTTCCCAAAACTGCATAGTGTGGGTCATTTTAGTTCACAAGGTGTAGTCTTTTAAGGAATAGCTGTTCTACTTTGAAAGCAAGGGCTCTCTTTCTCTATTTTCTCTCTCTGTTCAAGTTTCCCACTAAATTACAGCTTTTCATCATCTACTTACTCCAGCATGAGCACCTTTTCTCATGGGCTGTGAGTGCATCTCTGCACCTCACTATGCACTTCATGGAATTACGGGGAAAGTTTGTTGTATTATAGTCCTCACCACAGCTTGTAGAAGAATCTCAGCTCTGATGTTTGGAGCACCTCCTCTTCCTAGAGGAGGTTATTCACTGACCTTAGTGTCACTATATTGTTCTCCTCACGTGTCTTCACCTCCTTTTTTCTGACTCAGAAGAAAATTTTTGTCTGCAGGTTTGTTTGTTCTCAAGTTCTACCCCTTGAAAAGTTCTTATAGGATTTTGCAGTGCTAAAAGGCTGATCTTGTCTGGGCTCTGTATTGGGGAAATGTTCGCCATGCCCCTCACTGTTGGCCACATGGTCCCCGCCACCACCACACAGGCAGTGCCAGCCACTACAGCGCTGGCACCATTCAGCGCCTCTCCTGATGTAGGGTGCCTGCAAGGAGACACCACTGCTGCTGTCCCTGCCCTTGGGCCCGCAGCACAGCTGCCTAAAAGCGGCCAAGTAGGCACAGATACCTGTGGATTGTGTCAAGATGGCCGTGGCTGCACTGGAAAAGAGGAGCTACCGCCACCGCTCCTGCCTTTCTGACCATGGCATAGCAGGCTAGAAGTGGCCAGGCAGGCACAGTTCACTGCTGGGGTGAACCATGTTCACCATGCTAAGGTGGCAGCAGCCACACAGCCACGGCAGCCACGTGGCCACCCCAGTGCTCCTCCAGCCCTCGGAAAAGAAAAACTGCGCGCGTTTTTTTTCCTTTTTAAATACGTCATCACAGAGGCATTACCAGCTTCTCTAATTGGGACAGCAACATGTCCATTGTCAGAGCCTTCAGAGATTGCCTCTGCTGAACAGAGTAGAAGCTTCAAGCAGCTTTCCCTCTCAGAAGCTGCTTCTGTGGCTTCCTCTGCCCCCTCTAAAAGCTAGGCTATGTTAAACCAACACAACCAGATTTAGGAAAAAACACAATAGGAATAGCAGCCTGAGCTTTATGAAGCTTTCTGAAATTCTGCAGTCAGGAATAATTTGAATACAACACCACTATTTAAACACATTGTTTCTCCTTAAGTTAGCAACACAGAGCACTGGAAAAGGCTAAGGTAATTTCCAGATTTGTAGCATGTTTCTAGCTGATCTATCAAAACAAGATATACAAAGTTAGCCCACAAGTATCCTATTTAAGTTAACATAAAAATTAAAAACAATTTAATAGCAGATCTGTGTAACCTGAAGATATATTAACCAAAAGTTTAAGCTTCTTAAATTTATTTCCTGCCATTATCTCAATATCTAGAATAGTAATAGAAAGTGGGATAAAATAGTATTCGTTAGCCAAAACAAACCTTGTTGAAATAACTGATGATGATAGCTCTGAGCTCAGCAGCAGACAGGGAAACTAGTTTCCCTATTACATTATGCTTGCTCTGTGAAAGACTCTGAGAAGATGACCTAAGTAAGTGCTGGCGATTATGAATACTTTCATTCTTGTAATCAATTGCAGCTACCAGGGCTTCAATTCCTTCTTCTAGCTGGAGAAGAGTATGTTCTTCCTACAGAGAAACACATGAGTGAGATCTTTACAAAAAAAACCAACAACTCAGAATTAATCTTTCAAGACATCTTTAACTTCATTCTCAAAAGCAAACTTAAACTTAATGGTAAGATGAACTAGTTGTAGCACAGACAGTGGAGTGGGGAAAACAAGAGGTAGAGTGCAAATCCAGAACATTTGTCTTTTCCTCCCACAATACAGAGGTTGATCAAATGGCTCATCACAAAACTAGAAGTCAGGTTTCTCTTTTTATCCTTCCCTCATCCTCACCACAGTTTGACCTCTGCTATTTTTTTATGTACTAGTTTTCTGTTGGATTAATGAATTAATCAATCAGTCAGTAAGGAGTTTGGTGACCATGACTTGTGTATGGAAGTGGCAGAAATGCCTGGCCTGAAGCACTGCCGACTTTGATGAGTGAGGCAAGTAGGGGTCTTTCTGGAACATTATCAGCTCAGCCATAGTCTCATATTGCTTCTCAAGACCTAAAAGTAATCTCTGCATTTTATATTAATTTATTTTATCTTCAACATAATGATACTGATCAACTCCAAGTAATAGGCCATCCATGTAATATGACTTATTTTCACTGTAGAACTATGTAGTCCTTCAGGTAAAGTTTGCTTTTTTCAGAAGATTCTATGAAAAAAAATCAAGGGGCATCACAATGTGAATACATCACTTGTTCTGTATCCTGACATTAAAATACCTGCCAGTGATACACTGATTAACTGATTAACACTGATACACTGATTAACTTCTGGTTCCTTTACTTCTCACTATACGACCCTTAGACCAATAGAGTCTGGCAAGATGCAATCTGACTTATGTTCTTCTGATCTTAAACTTCATTCACCAGTACATAATTGGTCCTGTCATAGCAGTATACTCTAAAATAGTTATTTACAAAACTATTCAGCTTCTGCTCCTTATTTCTAGCTTACCTGATATTTGGAGACACTTTAGGTTCTGACTGGAATTCTTTATTATCAAACAATACCTAAAACTTGTATTTATCTCAGAGATGCTTACTTACTTCAGTTGACAACACTTTACCATCTTTCAGTTTCTCATCCATACTATTTTTCCTTCTGAGCAGCTGATCCCTTTCCATTTGGAGAGCCCGAATTTTTTCCAAAATGTCTGACTTGTCAGTGGTACTGCCCTGAAGCTGTATACTTTTATCACACAGTTCCTGATCCAGCATACTTAAGCAGGTAGACAATTTCATACTGTCTTTGTTCAAAGCCTAAAAAAAAATCACAGCAACCAGACATAAAAACGAGATATTCCTTTCCAGTAAGAAAAAAGTAGGTGACACTGTCACATTCTGAAGTGAAAAAATTGCTTGTTTCTTGTAATGGGACCTCAACTACTTTGAGTGGACAGATAGCATTTAAAAAAAAAGTTCAGCATGCAGTTTTCTACATAATAAAAATTAAAGGCACTAGTCATTATCTGTAATGATAATGATTGAATTATATATAATGACAATGATACTTTGTATTCACTCTTTCTACTGGAAAGTAAATACTGCAAGACATTTCCCTGCTGTGTTCTCTAGACAGAGAAAGACTTAGTCATATTCACAAATCATATATCATAAATATCATATCATATCATATCATATCATTTAATACTCTGCAAAAACAATTCCACAGTTCAGAATTGCTTGGTTTTGGTTTTTGTTTCATTGTTGCAATTTTGGGGAGAAAAAGTGAATTAAAATGATTGTGTTAATTACAATTTAAATGTCAATTGATCAAGCTACATAATATCTGCATCACAGGGGTACAGACACAGGAGGTCCCTTGAGCCTCCTCAGCTATCTTATCTGCCCTCCCCTACCACCAGTCATTCAGTTAGCCTTATGACTGTGGTGAGTTTTGTGGGGTTTTTTTGAATCACCTGGCTAGATCTCAGTTTCTTGATTTCCAGGTAGCTTTTCTCTTGCAATAATGCTTCTTTTTTTGCTACAATGGCTTCTCTTTTCTTTAAATCTTCTTCTAGTTCTGCTAACTGTTGGTGCTGTTGAAGAATTCTTTCCATTTCTTCATCCAGCCACTTCTTCTGCTCTTCTAATTTCTAAAGTTCCAAGAGAGATCCAGAGAGCATTAACCAGGATATTTTGACTCAGAATGTTATGGTTATATTTTACCTTTCTTCAGAATTACTGATAAAACTGTAGAAGACATTAACATTTCTAATGTCAGTATTAATTCTGCCACAGAATCCTTACTCAGAATAATACAGAAACTGGACTGACTTAAAAGGGGCCTCAGCAATATTACATTGCTATATCTCATACAAACAAACTTGTATCAGATGCAGTATCTTCTCTAAAAAATATATTTTTTAAAACTATTTACATAAATAGATGTCATCTACACAAGCACAGCAACTAGGTTTAGATGGTACCACGAAAATTCAGCTAGCCCGTCCTCATTGCATTTTAGTGGCCCAAAACCAGCTCCTTGTTGGACTTGCAAGCATGGATATATTCCTGTTAAGGCTAGAATGTTTCCTTTATTTAACTTTTGAAATTTCTTTTCACCTTTAAAGATGTAGGGTAATTCATATATCAGTGTCCACATCTGAAATAATGTAGGTGGCACTGCTACATAGGATGCATACTTTTCTAACCCTGTTATCAACAACCAAAACCAGAAACCACTGTAATTTATGTCAGAGTAGAAACTAAAACAAAATAAAACACCTCAAAAACCCACAAAACACTTAAAACACAGCACAACAAGGTCACCCTCAAACCTACTGGACAACCAAATCTGCTGAATTCACAGGTTTCTGAATCAGTATTTTTGACAAATTATAGAGGGAAAAAAAAAGAATACACTAAAGGCCGTCCTTTCTTTCATTCAGAAAGAGTACAGTACAAGAACTGCTAGGCTCTACTCCCAGTTTTTGCTATAGCAAAAAAAAAAAAAAAGACAAAACTATTATGGAATACTCTTCATACAAATAGTTTACAAAAACAGAGGACTAGAGATGAAGAAAGATTTTTTTATTGTGAGGGTCGCACATATTTGGAATAGATTAACTACCTGTAGTTTCTGTGGAGTTCCCACTGAATTATTTTTCTTCTTTTTAAAAGCAGCAGTTTCTTTATCATTAATTTTAAGGATCTTCTGTTGTTGCTCCATCTTAAGTTGAAGTTCCTTTGAACAAACAAAAAGCACCATTCTTCCTACATCAGTCACTCAAATAATTTTCATGTGAGAGTCAGCCCAAGATATAATCCGAAATACTGACTCTAAATTTATTTATAAAATTACAATTCAGAACTAGACACCAGGTAATAAAATGAAAAAAAAAAAAAAGCTGAAAGAAAAAGGCAAAATGGAGATTAATGTAAAATGTTTATAGACAATTTCTTTGGTGCATTTATCAAGAAATTCATTAAGGCATTATTGAAAATAAGGGAAAGCGTGGTAGTGTAGTTTATTGGGGAAGCAGGGGCAAAAATTATTTATCCTAATCTTTGTCACAGGGAAACAGGAAGAATCGTACTTTAATTTGTTGCTGGTCCTGCTGAAGTTCTGCTTCCAGTTGCTTCTTCTTTTCACTCTCCTCATACAGTCTCTTTTGTATCTGGGATTGCTGATGCTTCATCTGAGCCACTTTCTTCTCAAGTTCTCTTGCTTCTCTCTCCCTTTGGTTAGATAATGAAGCCAAATTCTTGGTGTCTTGCTGCTTCTTCTGTAAGGTCTGAATGTTCATGTCAAATTTCAGCTTAAGAGCAGGAAATCTTGTAACTAAAATATGACTCAGCTTCATTCTTTATTTCACTGAATTCTTAGGGCCACCAAGATTTACTAACTTCTGCCCAAACAATCACTTGCTATTACTGTAGTTTTAAGCTATCTGGTGAAGTTGGCACAGGCAGAATTAAACGTGAAAAGGTACAATTCATGCTTGGCAATACAGTAAAAGTACTAAAATCTAGCAGAAACCACAGTTCTGGAAAATTTGCAGACACAATGGTATCAGAATGCTGGTGTCTGAATGGTGGTGGTCAGAATGCTGGTCCTGAGCTCAAGTCAATAAGCAAACTACCTCTTTCTGTATGGAACTTTTCTGACCTGTCATTCGAGGATTGAGAGGCACAGAGCACCTAAGCTGGCCCTATACAGAATACTAACTTAGATATAGCAGAATTTAAAAACAGAAGGTCAGCGTCAAACAAATATGCTTGTGTTGGGCCTGCTCTTGCAAGGCATGACAGGGATTTGCTTAGACCTACAATTTATATAGTATTTCCATAAAATATCAATTTTATTTACGGCGAGTAATTAATTTGTAATACCCTCTTTTGGATAAATTCCTCTATTGGACTATATACAATGAAGTATGGAAATCTCATATCTCTCAATACTTTCTTAGCCTCTTACATACCAATAAAGTATTTTACATATCTAACCAAGTAGATGTTAACCAGCATTTTGAGTATAACAGTATTAAGTTTCCCACTACCTACTTCAATCCGACCAGCTTCCAGCATGTAAAACAGGTAAGAATTTTACAGAGTGTTAAGGCTCAGACAGTGAGACAGAGATTTGCAAATCTTAATAATCAGATCAGAAATACCTGCACTTTCAACTTAGCTGCCTCCATCTTCTTCTGGCACTCTTTCTGTAACATGAGTTTCTCAGGAATATCTCTCAGCTCTTTACTGTCCAGCTCCTGAAGCTGCTTTTGCGTTTCAGCCAGTTCTCCTTTGGCCTGCTCAATTTCTTGCTCCAGTTTACTTATCTTCAAAGAATACTGCCTGCTTACAGACTGAGCATCCTTACCTTAAAGACAGCATATACAATAGTTTAAAACCACCATGATAATCAGTTGAAATGTAACACTCACTTCTGGAGTTGAAATACTATTTACTTTGTTCTGGCTAAGTCAGTAATTTCTGATACATTTTCCAACACTAAAGGAACCTGCAGTTCCCTTCTAAGTCTGAAATGGAGATAAAGAGACTCCTAAATCTGAACATTTCATGAGTCACCTCATGCCACCAAATAAAGTGCAATCTGAGTGCTAGAGTTAAATTCTTCTGCCTACTTTAGATTTTGGCAAAATGGCTATCCTGTATTTCATCATTTTGTTTGGTTTTTTTCCCCAGAAGTATATGCTATTTATTTATTACTCAACTTTCAGCTTAATAATTAGTATATGATCTTGGATTGTGTTTCTACTTTGTGGCTTGTCCTGTTCGGGCAATCTGGCACAGAATCTTTCTCAGACCACTTCAAGAGAAGGTAAACGAAAGAGAAGAGTGTGATTGAAGGGGCTGAGGAAAGAGATCCTTCCTGTAATCACAAGGCTAATTTCTCTGTCAGGACAGATGTGTAAGGGATGTATGCTACCAGGGACACTGATTTTTTCCTTCATCCACTTCTGACTCCTATTTCTCCACTGTTATAGAATATAGAAGATACAATGATGTATCTTTTCTCCAATACCAGACACTATGGCACAAATACACATCTACAAAGAGATAGCACTGACCATACATTAAAAATTACACTACTGTTGGATAAAAGCAATAATCAACAAAGCACAAAAAATATTTAATAAACAATTTTCATAGTAGAGTAGGCTGTAATCAAAATTTTCAGTGTGATCACATCAAGTAGTTCACAAAATCTATGGATTTTTAGGTTGTTAAAAGTATTCTTGTCTAAGATAATTATGTGAAAACTAAGATATACAGGACTTTACGTTTTCAATGCCTTTTCCTTTGTTTCAGAACATCTTAATTCCCTACACTATCCAGTATTCCTACAGTAGCCAGTTACCTGTTCTTACTAACTCCTTAATAAGTTCCTCTTTCCTTTTGATATTAAGTGCAAGTTCTCTTATTTTTTGCTCGGCCTTAGCAAGTCTCAACTCTGAATTCTTTAACTTCTGCATGTTAAAAACATGGGATTTCTGGAGGTTGTCAATCTCTTCACCTTGAAAAAAACAAAGCAAAATAGAGTTATAAAATCTGGAACAGATGCTGTGTTCAAAAGGTAGTGCTCTGCAATATTGACTGTGTGCAGTTCTTCCATATGAAGTACAAGAATCAAAAGGAGAGAAGAAAGCAGGGTATTCTTCCCTGCCATGTGTCTAAACAGGTTAAGAAAGGATGGTATGCACTTGCATTTCAAGACCCCAAGTCTGAAAAATATTCCAGAAACCACTTCAGTATTTTTGGTAAGATAATAGCATCCATTTTCTTTCATTGAAGCAGTACTAAAGAGTTATATGTGACTAGCTTTTTGATAAGTGAACTGCTTTCTGGCTAGCGGGTATTACGTAGAGGTTACTAACATCAGTGTCAGAATGGGAAAGAAAAACAGAAATTGGAAAACCTACACTGAATTATAACCAAAAATTATTTGTAACAAATGCACATATTTTGCTGGGAAAACTAATTACTTGTGCTAAAGACATTATTGCATATTCTGATACTGTACTAAGATTTGCTCTAATGACTTCCATTATACCTGTAGTTGTGTCGGTTTGTAGTGCAGATATATTGGACAAACCAGACTTGTCTACTCGACATTCCATGTCACTTACATCAGGAAGGAAGTACAGAGAAGAATGACTTTGTGTCCATGTTCGGTTTATGGAATGCCTATGAAAGAACAATAAACATGCTACTCTGAAAATACACAGCGATTTTTTTTTCTTTAAGCATCATGCAAAGTAGATGATGTTAACAGAGAAGAAGCTCAAACTTACAAAGCATTTATACCTTTTTCCTCATCCACACCACTTCCACACACACCATCACCCAATCCCCCAGACTTCAAGGTAGATTCTTACTCACAAGCAAGGATTGTGCAATCTCTGCTAAACCTACATATATTAAACTTACTTTGCAGTATGCCCAGTTGGTCCCAGAAGTTTACTGTATCATTACAGATGGTCTCACATCATGGAAGGATTAGGCACTAATACTACCTTTGCTATACATTTTTCTGTAACCAAGTTAAAGAACAACACAAAATTACTTAGATGAGGTTTTCTCTTTGCTGCCTGTATTGTCTTCTTCTTCATCACTCTGATCAGAGAGGTGACAGTGAAGGACTTTATCTTGATCTTCTAACTTGCTCAGTATAATCTGCCTCCGAATATGGAATTCTGCCATTATCTGGGCCAGAGACAAGATGAGGGGGCTGGTATACTCCTGTCAAAAAGCACACAAAAATAGCAATGGGTAAAAATACTTGCAATAATTTAGCAATTAATTACTCATATTTTAAAAAATATTTCACCACCTGAGTTTGTAAGCAAAACTACACAGGTTTTCTATAATAACTCTGAATACCTTTGTAACAAAACGTTTTGCAAGAGCCTAGAGGAGTTGTTCCAAACGTGAAAGAGGGCACTGGTAGCAATTCATTTTCCCATGCACTCAACATACTGGTAAGAATAATAATTCATTTTTTATAATGTTTCATACTTGAACCATCAAAACCCCTAAGAAACCAGCTGGGGGGAAAAAACATGACAGCCATAGCACTAGTAGGTGGGAATTTTAAGCCTAAATATTTTGGATAATTGTGGCATAAACAAATGTTACAAAACTAGTTTTTCAGTGGGAAGTTAAGCAGCAGTATCTGCTCATATGTTATCATGTCATGTCTAATCATTGGCCTATAATCATTACAAAGTAGAAGGGGGAAAATCTGGGCAGACCTTACCTTTTGAATCTCTGTCTCTGAAGGCAGGTGAAGGCAGCGTAGCAGGTTTCTGCAAAAAAAAATAGTTTTTTTAATAAACAAGAGTTGAATTTTGCAAGTGAACTTAGCTACCGTT
>VYZP01072850.1:0-19093 GCA_013400635.1 Hypocryptadius cinnamomeus | reverse complement strand
TAGCACTTATTGTTTCTTTCAGAATTTTTTTTATATAAAACCTGTCCAGTTGCATGATTTTGGGTAAGAATATGTAAGAGTTCAAGAATAAAAAAAAAAAAGAAAAGCCAAAAAGGGGTGTGGCATGGTGGCTCCCAGTAGTATTTTGTATATTCTGTTACTGCATGTGCCAGCAGTGTGACCTCAGATGCAAAACTGGAATGGGAGAATGAAACATCTTGGCAGAGGTCCAGAGCACCTCTCTCATCTAGACGAGAAGTAGGCATGAGATTGAGTCTGACATGTAAAATCTTTATCATAGAATCATGGAATCATTAAGATTGGTAAAGACCTTCAAGATCATTGAGTCCAACCTTTATGATTAATGGTTAATAACCCTTGTCTTACAGTAAACAGCTTTGTGGCTGTAGATTCAAGAATATGTTCAGGAATAATTTTTGTCTCTAATTTATCAATAGATCAAGGCTGTTATTCTGTCCTGTGCTCTTTTTGATTTGTGCTGGTAAAAGGGTGGATAATAATCAACCCAGGCTACTTTCTTGAGTATTTCCAAAAGGCAGTAGTGTCTTTGAGGGCCTGATAAAATGGCGTTATAGCCAGATTTCCAACATACCGACCAGCACTGCACAGGAGCAGTGAAGAGATGTGATCAGGATGCTCATGGTTTGTTTGATCCATTGAGATTTACTGTGAGGTAGAACTTCTGCATATTAGAGCCAACTAAGCAAAAATATTAAGAACCAAAGATTTTTCTTTCAGCATCTCACTGATGGATATCTAATGTACTTTTTCTATGCAGGCATTCTTGGCCAAAATGGTCAATTTTGTCCCCCCATTTTTCAGCCCATTCCAGCATCAGAAACATGCCTAGGGTGGAAACTATCAAAACTAAACCCAGAAATAATCAAGTTGAGGAGATGACATATCACATCCAAGGCAAAACTGAAAATGTCACACAATGGATGAAACCTTTAGGAGTAAATATTTACTATAACATTAATACCTCCAGCCACTGCCTCTCCCTAACTTGCTAATGCTTCTGAGTTGAGAATAGGAATTATTAAAATACAAGGTGTTGAAGAAATATTCTGCTATGATGCACTAGGGAAGAACCACAAGCACGAGTAGATGTGACACAGAGTGGCAATCGGCCTGGATTGCTTGGTATAAAGAAAAGATGATGTATTTCAAAGTGCATGGCACCCTGACTTAGTTTGTAATGGAAAAACTGAGAGTTTATTATTAAATTGTCTTCTGTTCCCTTTCTCTGAATGAGGCCTTTTGTTTGGCTGGCCCTGGATGCAATAAAAAAGAAGACGAAAATCTTTCCTCCCTCCAGAGTTTCCACTTCCCCTGCATTATAGCTCTAAGTACATCATGTCCTTTTGACTAATTTTTTCTTGTAGATGAAACTGCAGAACTGCTGCTTCAAAATCTCTCTTTCCAGCCAATCTCTTGCTTGTCACAATGCCCTGTCCCAGGGCACTGCTACTCTGACCCTCCATCCTGATTCCAAGGACAGCTGTGTGCTTGCTGACTGCAAATCACTTCTATGGACTCTGTCTGCACATCCAGGGCCCTGCGTGTCTCAGCCCTGCCTGACTGCAGGGATGTACCATTAAGCTTTCTTTTTTCAGATCTTATGGAGTGTGAAGTATAATTTCAGCCACAGATGTTCATAAAACACAAAGTGGGATCCAACAATGCAGCAGCATGTTCCGGTGACTGTGACCTCTGGCTGCCCTTCAATGTGCTAAATTGACTCTCAAGAGCCCTGAGCTCTTTCCTCATGGCTCTTGGCCCTCTATAGCATCCATCTGTGTGTATATCCAAGCTTTTTAACCATGCACAGTTGGTTAAAAGGAAGTACAGACTGCCTTTCTGCCTTTCTGGCACCTAATCATCTCGATGTGGTGAGGGTCTGGAAGTGGCACATTTGTTTATATGCATGGCTTATCCTCAGTGGGCAGGTAAAATCCAACCTTGCTTTTGTCTTCATCTTTGCACAGTAGCTAAAACCACAATCAGGCTTTTGCAGATACTTTAAGGCTGGTCTTGACCTATTATTAATGTCTTTTCAGGCATCTGTTGTATTTATTCTCTTAAATAGGATGGAAAGACTCCCTGCCAGGAACATGATGGATTGCTGAAAGAATAAAAATGATGGCTATAGAGACATTAGCTTCTTAAATATAGATAAGAAACTGCTGTCTCCATGCAAGTACATTTGAGATATTAATCAGCCTTTCTCTCTTATGAAAAGCATCATTTCATACTAATATGTTGCTGTAACATCATTTCAAACAATGTGGCTTAATTCTAGCATATTGTTAAGTTTCACAAGACCGTGTGCAGAAAAAGAAAGATTAATTAAAATGAAAAAATTTCCTGGAATCATTTTTCCTCCCTGTCAGTTAAAATCATAGCAATTTGTCATTTACACATTAAAACACCAATTTTTCCATAAAAAAACATATTTAGATTAATGAAGTCTGCTGTTGGGAATTATGTAGGAAGGATCATTAGAGTTGGTCAGAATGTATGGACTCTAGCCAGAGACAACAAACCAGTCTGGCCTATTACAAATTCTGCAAGTACTCTTGTGTAAAAGAATGATAGAATTTGACAGAAAAATTATTCAAAGCACCAATAATTTTAATATGTTATAAAAAAATCCAAGTTCTTAGCATGTAAAAATGAGATGTGTGTGTTTCATGAGGAGATAGAACCCTAACCAGTTAATTGCATCCTTTAACTAAAAATGCATTATTTGTAAATTTGTAGAACTGCCTGTCATGGGCTTTAGTGGTTTGAATTTATGGCTCTTCACTCTATTTGGTTCACTCTGCTTCTGCATTCTCTGAGAGTAAGCTCTATATTCAAAAGCTCGGCTTGGCCTGACAAATTAAAAAATCAATACAGAAATCTTTTTATTTTAGTTTACACAAGAAAGGACTTGTCTTTTTCATTGTAATGAGAACTCAAAAAAAAAGGATATTTACAAATCATTTCCTTTTAGAGGTCTTCTTTTTTAATTTAAAGAGAAATTAAGGTAAATTTTGTAACAGATTAGAAATCAACATAGTCCACAAAATCACCCCCTTCTTGCAGACCCGTACAGGTATATAACTAATGCTTTGGGGTTCCTTCCATATAGTACTGTGCTTGAAGCCCTGCAAGGGCTGGCAGGTCAGGCTGGCTGCCCACGAGCACCACCAGGTACTTTCTGCATGCAGCCCAGACAGGCTATTGAATGTGGGTGGAGTATGAGGAAAGGCTGAGGGAACTGAGTTTGCTCAGCCTGGAGAAGAGATAGCTTCATAGTGACCTAATTGCAGCCTTCCTGCACCTGAAGGGAGCCTTCAGGAAAGATGGAGAGGGGCTTTTTACAAGAGAATGTAGTGACAGCAGAGGGGGAATACAGAGGGCAGGTTTAGATTAGATATGAGGAAGAAATCCTTTACTATGAGGGTGGTGAAGCACAGGAACAGGTTGCCCAGAGAAGATGTGGATGTCCTTTCCCTGAAAATGTCCAAGACCAGGTTGGGCAAGGCTTTGAGCAACCTGGTCTAGTGGAGGCTGTCCCTGCCCAGGCATCTTGTTGGAACAAGATGATCCTGAAGGTGNCATCTTGTTGGAACAAGATGATCCTGAAGGTGCCTTCCAACCCAGGCCATTCTATGATTCTATGATTACTCGTTACTAACTTTTTTTTTTTTTTTTTTGCAGTTTGAACATTATGTTTTGTTTCATATGATCATTATATGGTCCCTTCAGCACAGAAACATGTGCTGGTTTCTTCTAGTGGAAGGTCAGGATCTAACAGGGATTTCTGGGAAATGTTTTTTTTTGTCTGTGACTGTAAGAGCACTGTTTGTGTTTCTCTCAGTTTATTCCAGTGAGTAGACCTTCATGCTATCTCATCTATGGTCCTTCTATGCACTTATGTTGCTTCCTTAGGCTTTTTCCCCCCCACAGCACAAACCAAATTTCATATTGATTAGGTTTGACCTTGTGGAAAAATTGCTCACACTGCATCTTTGTTTCTGTTTCATCACATTTTTCTATAATTTACTTTGAAGTGTAGAGTTAAATTGTTGTTTTCTTCATGCACATTAGTCAGCTTTTAGAATTAACTATAAATTAAAACCTTTTAAACAGTATCTTTTGTTTTCCATCTAGCCCATTTTATAGGCTTGTGATACATCATCCTGTCATTAGCAAATAGGATGAATCCAGCTGCTTAATATCTAAAGCAATGGAACAGTCCTTTTCCCTGTGCAGTACTCACATAGTGCAAACAAATGTTTTCTATTGTGTGTAGTGTTTTCTCAGTTTCCTCCTAGGGGACTTTGTGAAGTGGAATTTCACCAATGGATAAGGGAAGAAGAAACCAGGACAGGACCTAGACAGTAAGATGCCATATCAGTTTGTGTTTGCTGTGCAAAATTCTCAGTCATTTTGTTGCTCCAGTGGCCTTTAGGACATATAGGTCATCTTAATAAGAGCAGGGAGAGGTTCTGTTGGGAGACAAATATATGACAAAGAGCAAAATAGTAGCAAATATTTTCTTCTTTTTGTTTAAGCCATTTTGAACTATATATTTTGGTACAAGAAAGGCAGAATTAATTTGTATGTCCAGTAAGATTGTGGAAGCTTTGAAATCTTTTTGAAGAAATTTATTGTTGCAAAGTCAAGCAGTCATTGACTTAAGTCAGATTGTGGGACCGTAGAATTAAAGGAAGAAATAAAAAAAATAATTAAGAAGCTTCCTAGTTACTACCCAAATTTGTGTTTTAACATAAGAAATTGAAAGACAAAGCTAGCAGTAATGCTTCAAACCAACTAGCACCAATGGAAAGGTACTTCATGTCTGCTATCACTGCTGAGGCAGAGACCAGCCCAGGTGGGAGCTGTGCTGCCCTAAGGAGCAGCTCTGCAGTCCCTCAGCCTGGTCTGCTCCCTGCCTTGGCTGTGCTGGCTGCCAAGGTGAGCTGTGAGCCTCTGCACAATGCAGCAGTGGGGTTTGAAGGTGTAGTGACCTCCAGATTTCTTCCAGGAACAACTAATTGTAAAAAATAGAGTTTCATAAAGTATATAAACCCAGAATAATAATTAGCCAGTCATTTCATGCCCTTGGGCTTTCCTTTCCCAGAACATTCTGATTGTGTTGTTAGTCTGCAACCTTGATGGGCAAAGTGGTTGACTCAGTTCTTATTTCCTTCACCTCTTCTTGACTTTTAGAAGGTGATGTCTTATTCTTCTGTAACTTATGTCTGTTTGGCTTAAAAATACTTCCTGCAGTACAAAACAAATGGATTTTGTATTTTGGAACTTATTTTAATTTTTATTTTCATTTATATTTTCATTTTTGTTTTTATTTAATTGCTTGGTTCAGGATCTCCCTCATGAATCCCCACCCCACACAGACACGTCAACATTAGTGGTTAGAAAATACTAAAATTACATTCTTTTTTGATTCCTTCTGGTTTTCAGATTTCCTTAAATTTTATGTACCTTACTTTATTTGAATGTTCCCAAAGAGTTTCTGTTGCCCTGCACAATTTTATGATGACCATCCTGTTTGACTGAACTTGATCCCAATCCCTAACACATTCTGTCATACTGGAGCTCTGCAATGAAGCAGCGAATAAGAGCTCTGATATTCTTTCAGCCCTCATGTGTTCTGCTGGAACTGCCAGGGGAGTTTCTGTCACTTGATAAAACTTGATACCATGATTTTATGCCACTCTCAGTACTTCAGTGAATGTTTCTTTCAGAGGTGATGTTCATGTAAAATCAAGAGTGGTCCCATCACTTTCAGCCTCTGCGTTTCTCTCAGACAGGTACATACCTTTCCCTGCAGCCTTAACATCTGTCAAGAATTTATATTCAACTTGAGACACTACACGTGTTACAATCATTGTAGCTTGATTAGTTTTTACTTCTGACTGAACCAATTGGGTTCATACTAATTGAAACTCCACATAGAGGTTGCACACTTCTAACAGCATTTCCAATTTCAGCCTAGCAGGATCCTTTTTCCTTATATTTTAGCTGATCCTGGTAAGAACTAAGCAAAATACTGGATTGTACATTCTATACAGAGGTCATAAAACCCTCTATGTTCAGTTATTTTTATTGAGGAAACTTTGTTGCGTAGTTAATATCTGTACAATTGATCTCCTGTCAGAGGCACCTCACTCTGTATCACTGAGATGCGGTTTTGGTGTGAGATAGCAGAGTCATAGTAGATGTGCCTATATTATGGGAATTGCTGAATGACATAAATTGAAGGGTATTTTTTCAGAGGAGTTTTTTAAAACCAAAGTCCAGTAACTACCAATAATATCTAGCTTCTCAGCTTGCACAGGCATTGAAGTTTCAGGTATTGTATGCTTCTGTAGTGAGCCTTTAAGTGCCAGCTACACCATGTGACAATAAAATACATTTCGCTTTGCAATCAGTCCCTGTGAGAAGCTAAACAAATCCAGGTTTATTCATTCTTGAAGTTGCTCTGCTTTTGAAACCACTAGCATCCTATATTTCTTCTCTGAATGGTACATTCTTGTTTCCTTTTGTTCTGAATTGGTTTTTCTGATCTCAAGTATTAGTTTTTTCGTAAAAGGTATTGCCAACAAAACTCATCTTCCATGTTCTCTGACACTTAGATACTTTTCAAAACCCTGCTTGATACAGCAGTACTTTTCCACGAGTTTTCAACATTTTACTTAATGTTAAACCTTTGCAGAAGCTTTACAGCCCATTTATAGAGCAACAGATCCTATCTCTGCACTGTCTCAGCACTGTTACTTTGCAATGTGGTGTATGACAGCTGGAACACTCATGGACTCCAGCATGTATTAATTTACTTAGATAAAGGTTCTCAAGACTACGAGTATTTTTTGATTAATACTGTGGTTGTTTCCACTACTATCTCTGTAAAAATTTTCTGGAGTGTCTCACTGGAAAGACCTGTTCATCATGGTACCCTGGGCTGATTGAAACATCTCTACAGAAGTAAAAGAAAGGTTTCTTTCCATGTCAGATTTGAGGAACTTCTTTACAGACTAATATTGTTTTGTAACAAAGAGTTTATTACAGTCTCTGTATTGTAATAAGCTACAACAGAAATATCATTTTATAAATAAACCCAAAGGCTATTGCACAATGCAGTTGAACATACCCAGAACCAAATCAAGTGTGATTACATTGTATGAGCTGGCACTTGGAAATCTGTGATGAAATTCGAAAAGGGTAATCTCGAGCCACTACCTACCTACTTGAATTTTATTTACATCCTGTGCCAGAATGACTGAGAAAATGAATTGGATGTGTGCTCATCAGGAATCCTGAAAATGTCTTGCATCCAAACATCTTCTGAACTAGGAATGGACAAACCAGAGAATTATTTGTAAATTAGTACATCTTCTCGCACTTCCCTCCAACAGGTAAAGTAGCTTTTAAAATACAGAACATTAAAAAAAAATTCCCACCTGTTTTTTTGGTTTTTTGTTGTTGTTTTTTTTTTTTTTTTAACTATACAAGTCCAGTTAGGGCTAAACAGATATGAAGAAAAAAAGTTTGGATTATTGAAATTATTGAAAAATAATTTTCAGGATCAGGAAAGGGAGGGGAGGCAAAATTGGTTTACCTTGCCAAGATTCACCTTTTTTGATTGTCTTGACAAAACTCAAGTGTCTAGTTTTTCTTTTCTCCTTCTCTTTCCCCTACAGCTTAAAATAAGACAGCTTCCTTATGGATACTGAGAACCCAGTGCAGGTTTTGTTGCTTATTGTTTCACTGTCCTTCAGTAGATCCACCAGTTTCCAGTGACTCCTTCTTCATTCATTAGCCCTAAAAGCATTTAATTTGGGGATTTGGTTGAACAAATGACAGAAACCATTTTCCATTGGTTTTGTTTCACAGCTTAGTGGGCTGCGAAACCAATACCAGGGCTTGTTTTTCTCGTTTGTGTGGTTACATGGGGTGGTTTATTACAATCTATTGATTTGACTATTTTTATCAAGGTATCAGAGGTGACATATCTGTGACTCATGCCCACAAAACTGTGACTGATGGGTGCATGTTGCAGTGTTGGGCCTTTTTTACATTTTTATATATTTAGAATGCATTTGATGTGGAGCGTCCCCAGACAAGCACAAATCACAAAGAAGACAAGAAAAATTGCTGATATTTCTGATTAGTGGCTGAAAATAAAATTAAATATGTTTCTGAACATGTACTGACACTTAAGTCCAGAGAGATCATGTGTTCTTGACATCTCTACCTTGAACCTCCTGAAATGCACTTCTGCCCTCCTGCCACTGTTTCTGCTGGTATGTTTTCCGTGTTTCATTCTCTCTGCAGAGATGATGTCCCTGCCCTCCACAGCTCTTCTTAGAAAATTTCTATCTCTGACAAAGCACCTGTCAGTAGAGTTGTTCTATCAAGGACCAGCCAGTTCAGGACTTTGCTGAAGGTGTCTGCATGTCTAGCCCTGCTGTTTAAGAGTAAATTATCATTCAGTTTTCAGTAGATGATCTAATCACCATGAATTTATTTTCACAGGTAGACTACGAGAGTTGCATTTAAAGTAGGAGAGAGCTAGAATAAAGTAGAAGAGGGTAGAACAGAGCAACAAAACTTCTGTTTGGTGTCAGTATACAGAATGTTTAAAATTATGCAAATGAAGGTGCAACCATAGATTTGCCAGACTTTTTTAAAAAAAAATTCACAGTCCTAGTGATAGTTCCACATCTGATTAGGATATAGATGTGATCAGGGAGATAGAATTCCAAATCAATTTTTGAGAGAAACCAAGGGAAGAGACAAAAAATAGAGAAATCTGGACTACTGAGTGAAGAATTCATCTCTGTTTTTTAGAGATAGTATGAATCAGTTGTCTTTCAAGCACACAACATAAGGGATGCATATAGCTCTGGTCCAAAGTGGTGACCAAGGCATGTGCTGATGCCAAAGTATGGTCTATGTGAGAGTGCCGAGGTAGTGATTAGGAAGGAGTGGACTGGGCTGAAAATTGGCTCAGACCAGAAGTACACAAACAGAAGGTTAAATGTTTGCAATGTTTCTTCTTTATAAACTGTAAAGAGCTCAGTCACAAGCACCTGATTGGAAAATATCTGGGTGTAAGGCCTTCATGACACATTGGCCAAATAGCACAGATATGAAAAATGCCAGTATAATCCTAAAACACATGAAAATAAGTGTTTCTGGTAGAAGAGGGATAATTGACATCAATAGAAATAGCTCTGCTCTCGCCTCATTTGTAAATAACCTTTTATTCAACTGTGAAAAGGAATTTGAGAAATAATGAGCCCATTTTTTAGGGGAAGCTAGAGTGGCTTGGATAGTATATTGAGAGCTAAAAGAGCATATTATTGTGAAAATAAATAAGATTAAACATCAGGTTATAAGCAAACTGAAGGACAAAGTCACCATAGGAACAAATGGCTATGAAAAGTCCACCAATAGGTTAAGACTGGAAAACAGAAGCATCATGGTTTTAAGCAATCTGTTTGGGACAGAAAAAACACCCCAGACTCACAAAACCACCCTATTAAACTCTCAATGTAACTTGTTTAGCTGATGAAAAGGTGTACATAAAGCAGTGCAAAGATGTCACAGGATATCATGTTACAGTGACTCAGGACTTGTTCAGTTTCTCTAAACTAACATAACATAACAAACACTAAACATAACAAAACATAACATAGCACTAAACATAACAAAAGACATTTTTACCTGATGATAAGGAACACTAGACTGAACTCATATGGCTGAAAGCTATCAAATTATGAGGATATGAGGAGCTGCTCCCAGCAACCTGGACAAAACACAGAGTGGATAAAACTGTGCAGTCCTGGTCATGAGTTACCCCCCTGTTCTGGGAAGGTCTCAGAGCTGGTGGGATCTCTGTGGCTGTAGCAAATCCTGGCTTACAGGACCCTGCTGTGTATTCAGAGGCTGAGACAGAGGCACAGGTGCTGCACTGTCTGTTCCTTTTGCTTTCAGCCCTGTGTGCAGTGAGGAGAGAGTGAGCAGCACATGGCCTGGAGAGTCTCAGTGGGAGCACTACATTGAGCAGTGCTGTTCCTAGACTGTGTTAACTTTTCAGTGAACAACATGAGTAATGTCTCATTTCTCTTTTCTCTCTCATCCTTGTTGCTCTGGAAAAACAATTTACTTGTACAAGTGGAATGGGGGGATTTGTTGTTTGTCTGGGAGTTTTTCCTCATTTTGGGGAAAAATTTTTGTTTTCTGCATGTCTCCTCTTGTCTCTGCCATTCTTAGTTTGCAAACAGATAATTTGTTCTTTCCTCCTCTTGTGTATGTAAGTGGTGGAAGAGGGATGTTTATTTCCTTATTCATCATCTACCTTTGGATGTCTGGCCCAGCTTAAAATATCTTCAATTCTTGTGAGTCTGCAATTAGACTTGGCAGCCCCACTGTTTTTCAACAGGTACAGTTCCCTGCCTAATGTTTAACTTCAGCAATAACTGCAGGAACTTCACTTAATGGCTTTGCTCTGCCTGGAGTGACTAATTGCAGGGGACATAATCTGTAGCTAACCACCTCTTTTATATACTTCTGCACTAATATCATGCCTGTCTTTTCTGTAGAATGAATGTTCCCAGCTTTATCAACGTTGATCTCATTGGAATCAATTTTCTGCTTTCTCTTTCATTTAGGTGCAAATGGCACTCAGAAAAAATACCCTTTCAAAAATGATGTTGGACCATGGAGCACATGGCAAAATAAGTCCAGTTGCAAGACCTGTTTAAAGATCAAGAATTTCCACCCCAATATTGTTTTCAGCATTGTCACTGGCTCTTATTTTCCCAAAACTGAGATAGAAAAAATTAAAATACTGGATTGGTCAGAGGAATGGAAACATCTAGAAAACGTTATGAGCCAGAGCTGACTCTGCAATGTCTGATTTGGATTTACTGAGTCCAAAAGAGACTCTCCTTTGTGTCTGGGTTTTGAAATTGGTTCTACATGCCTAGATTAATAAAAGAAGTAATTCAGGGACTTTAGGCCAATTTTCCATTTCTACCAGCCAGACTACAGCACTTGTACTGACGAAAAACTCTTGGTGAGCTTTAATAACGCAATAATATTGGAAAAGACACAGATACTGCCAGAAAATAATATATAGCTTTAAATAGCTCTGTCTTTGCTTCACTGCAGGCAGGACCAGCAATAAAAAACATGTTCTGCTGGGCAGTGAACCCTGCTCTCCCACCTTCCACACCCAGAGAAAATAGGAAAACACATATTTGGGCTGACCCACTTCATTAAGGAAAATTATCCACACAGTAGATCTGGGCAGCAAAACCAGACAGAAACTGGAATGGGGTGGTGGAGATGCTCTCCACACTTGAGCTTTAGCTTTAGCTCATTGCTTTCTTTTTCTCATTACAACTGTAACTGAGCATCTGTGAAAGTCGTGCATTCAATTTTTTTGAGGAGAAACTCAGATATCTGCCTAGAGAAGGTAGTTTCTGACACCTAGGATGTGCTCATTTTTGTCATTCATAAAAATTTATGTGAATTCATAAGGATTCACAGGAATTGGTGGTTATAACAAATTAAAAAGTGTGTAAATATAAAGACAGTTTATTTATTGAATTTTCATCATCTTGCTGAAATCAATATAGCCATGAATGCAAAAACTCATAGGAACCATAGCTACATATGACCATACAGATTCACATAACCTTAGATAATGGAGATCTTTCTCTGACTTTCAGGAAAATTCTTTTGAAAATATTTTTTTTTGCTTTTCTTCACAGAGAAAGAAACCCTCTGTGTTGTAGGAATTTTTAATCTAAAGTAATTTTATGATAAATTTAACAGGATACTTTTGTCCTTCTCCAGCCTGTTACATTCTCCAGTGGTAAAAGCCCAGAGTAAGACAAGCAATAAAACTTCCTAGGGGCCAGCAGCTGGAGGATACATTTGATTTCTTCTAAATAAGGTTGGGTACTGTTGCTGGGTCCATATCACTCTGAGTATTAATTCAAACTTGATATGGACTACTAGCTCAAACTTGACCTTAGTGTGGAACCCAGAAGTTTGAACACTGGGAAGACTAATTGCCATCTGACTCCTTTGCATTGCATGAATGGGTGGTATGTTTATATTTAAATACTTACTTGATTACCTGGTCTGTCCCTTTGGTTCCACAGATGGGCAGGTACCCTCAAAGAATAGGCTGGAACTCGCTGTAGTTGGAAAAATCTCAGCATGTTTCTGACAGACACAAACACTGTCTTGTGTAAGAGAAAGTTTTATCTCTCAGCTGCTTGTTAAGAGCCAGGACACAGGAACCTGCTTTGTTCAGTATGTATCCCCATAACAGGATCACAAGAAGAAATAAAATCAATAGAGCTGTCTGGTTTGTGGGTTCTCAAAAGAGACAATAGGTACTACCCACCTGGGTATTTTGGGTCCTAACTATAATTTACTCAGCAAAACAACTTGTTTAGCTAAATGGCTTCCAAAAAAGGCATATCATCTGATGTGGATATACAAAGAGATTACAGATCTGCTGCTCTTATTATTACACTGTTTGATTAGTCCTCTAAGAAAATTATTCATCAGCTTCACTGAAAATTCATGTTCATAAATTTCATAAAAATCTATTTATTCCTTGTACGTCTTCTACACTACACTGAAGAACTTACAATTTTTAGTATTCTAAATTTTTTGCATTTTCTTACTGTAGAATTAGGTAATGAATACTTAAAATTGCTTTTTGTTTCTCTTTGACAAACTTTAAGAGAACAATCTATTAAGCTTTCTCTGCAAGAACTCTTTGCCAGCAGTCAGATCACTTTATCCATATTTTCTCCACCTTTCTCTGTTGCCTAGAGAAAATGACAGTGAGAAAATACGTAATAAGGAAATTGCATTTTCACCAAATTTTAAAAGACCTTTGAAGAGAAATATAGTTAAAACACTAAAAGAATACTTTTTTTACACTTTGTGGTGATGTGAATGGTCTAGTACAAAGCACTTAAATATCTGGCTTTATGCAGTTTTTCTATTGATGCATTTCTTTGTTTCTGCAAGCAATTAGTCTTGCTTCTTGTTATGTGTGTTTAGAGGTAAGTGGCAAAAATTCACTACTGTGAATTCTTATCTCAATCAAAACTAGCTCTTCAAATACTTAGGAAAAATGGTGTGACACTGCCTTGGTTTTAACAGTGTAGAATCCAATGAAAATGCTTTAAAAGTCTGTACTGTTCTATCTATGATATGAAAGTACTAGAGGCTTTTGTAATATTTCCAAAGAACAGAAACGGGCACCTTTTTCCATTCATATGAAGACTGCAGTGTCTGTATCATGTCAGATACAAAATAAAAATTATTATTTGTCACATAGTGCTCTAATGAAATATACTTTATAACACAGCTATATAGACTTAGAGACCGACAGTCAGAAAGAGGGTTGGCACATTCTATGCTCTCCTTCTCCACTCGATTCCACTTGAAAGAAGCCAGACCTGCAGCCACGGGGACCTGGGGTGTGGGTCCCTCTGCTGATGCACAAACACCCTTCCAGACAGAAGCTGTGGGTGCAGCTGCAGCTCCTGTGGCAAACAGAAAATCAGCAGGTCAAGTCCCGAGCTATAGTGCACATCAGCAAAGCATCCTGCACCCTGGCAGTGGCCTGGGGGGCAGCCCTGTGGTGAAATCAGGTCTGCAGGGAGGAATGAGGCAATCCTGATGGCCTGTGACCAAGGAAAGCCCCTTCCCCCCGCCTCTCTGACCTCACCGGCTCCTTTGAAACTGCAGAGAATTCTTGGCAATACTTAGTGGCAGATTTCATTTCACAAAAACCATGTGGTGTGAGTTAATTCTGCTGTAAATATTTCTCCACCACATTGAAAAGATGTCATGAGCATTTCATAATATACATGAGTTGCATATCCATCCCCTGCTCCTACCTGATCATTAACAACACAGTTTGCACTTCACACCCTACCGGATGCTGACATTGTTACAACCCGATGCCCTTTCTGCTAGAGGTGCATGGTACCTTGAGATCTAACTAGCCTGTGCCACTGAAAATCTAATTAAACTTATGCTTTTTCTTGCCAGAGCTGACAGCAAGTTGAAACCTTTGCCAGGTGTTTCATTTCCATAACTATCTGTGCGCTGCGCTGTGTCTCCTCCTGTGAGCCCACACGGTATCTGCTTGTCTGATGACTGCAATGAGAGGAACTCACTGAGGGGCCTTCCCTGCCTTCTGTGATCACTGCTGGTGAAGTAAATAGCCTCATACATGGCATGCTCACTTTCTGCTTGTTTGTGGATATAAGCATAATAAGGGTTCTCTTGCAGAAAGGAAGTAAATCTGTCATGCTAGACCATAACTTCTCTGGTGTCAGAGCTGACAGAGCAGAAAAAAAGACAATGCTTTTAGGTGCACAGATATACTTTAAAGTGTAACTGGATTGAATTAGATGGGATTTCTTAGCATTATTTCTAAGGAAAGGGTCAGACTTGCAGAGAGGATGATGCGAAAAGCACTTGTCTGGGAAGACTTCTAGCTTCTCATTCTAGCACACCTGACAGTACTGTAAATAGGAAAGTGAACTGTTTACAGCAGAAAAACTGCACCATGACATTTGATATTTCTGGGTTTCCTTGATCATTTCCTTGGCCATTCCACTTCCTTGACCATGGGGCTGAGGGGAAGGAGGGAAAAAAGATGACAATACAGGGTGCTGAATTTTCTCCAAACAAGCTGTTTGCATTGAAAGGCCTGACAGTTATAAAGACCATGTGACTTAAAAAATGTTGTGTGTTCTCTCACCAACAATTGTTGTAAGGTTTACCTGTTTGTTTGCTCTGATTCTTTCTGGGACAAGCAAGGGCAACCCAAGAACAGTGTGTGAAAGCAGACAGGAAGAAAAATTTTCTAAAATCTCATGTGGTTACAGCTTGCTCTGCCAGTGTGGCACAATGACAGCCTATTTACACATTTAACAGATTCAGCCAATTTGCCAATTACCAGGCAATGTCAAGAGCAGTACTTAGGGCTGCTTGGTAGCTGCTGTTTCAGTTGTCAATTGAAAAACAGTGGTAAGTGCTGCCCGATACGAATGTGTGGAGAAAGAGCAGCTGAAAGCCCCATGGGGTTTGACAGCCTCCTTGGGCCTTCGTCTTCCTTCTCAGTAGAATCTGCTTCAGGGCTGAGGCAAGCAGGTGGGCCTTGGGTGGTGACAATGACTGCAGAAGCTCCCACCAAATTGGTTCTTCCCCCAGGTAAGGAGCCCACCTGGGTTTCTGCCACCAGCTGTGTGTCCATCCAGGCTCACAGGGAGCAGGCTGTTCAGTGAAGCTGTATCAGGACACCATGAGCACAATAACCTTCCTGATATCCCCTCTCCCTAGCAAAACACCCCTTCCCACACTGAATTGCTAGGGAGAAAGATGAGGAGTTCTGAGACAGAACCATCTTCACATCAGGTGGCATCTGCTGCTGGTGATATTAAGCTGTTGGTATCAGTTTTGAAGCCAGGACTGGTTTTTTTCTCCTTTTTTCTATGATTGGATTGCAGGCTCTCCTCTCCTCTTATCCTTGATTTACTGTGCTTTTTCCTGTGATATTTCTCCTCTTTCTTTTGTCTAAACCAGCTTCTACACCCAGAATAAAAATTACTGGAGGGTTTAACCTGGGGAATTATGTTTACTTTTCTTGCCTGCTCGGGTAAGTTTATAAGTTAAAGAATACTTATAGCTGCTGGAAGGCAATTAACACAGGGGATTATTTCCAGGTACCTTTGCTGAGCTGCCCTTCAGTGATGGGAAACAAAAGTATCTCATTTTACAGCTGCTACAATTCTATGCTAAGTCAAACGCTCTATGCTAAGTCAAGGAACACTTCTGGGTTTGCTGGTGTATGAAATGCATACACTGTGGCAAGTTAACTGCAATTCTTGGAAGAAGCAGTAGCAGTCACAGCCCTCTGTACTGGGAAGCAATCTATTCCTGTGGGGTCTGATGTGCTCTCAGCACAAGCTCGTGGTGATGCTACCTCAGAGAAAAATAGACCCTCTCTATGCTTCTTCGCTTCTGCAAACGAGTAGGAAGTTTGTTGGTTTTGTTTTGTTTTATTCCTCTAGTTTCTATTTTTGTTGTTGTTTTTGGTTGCTTGGTTTAGGTTTGTTTTTTTGTTTTTTAAATAACATGTTCTCTTGCATTTTGTTGCAACACTGATCTCAAACTCTTCTATTGCTGCAGGGGGGAAGGGCGGAGGAAACAGTCTGCTATTTCTAAGCAGGCATAGTAAGTTCTTTCCTGTTATAGTCGGTAGCTTTTATAAAATATTTCAGAAAATTTGACTGCTAATAATAAACCTTAAAAACTTTTATCTTTATAGAGACAGTATAAAATTTTCTTCCATTTTGGGCTGATTACCTTGTCACTATGCTATGTAAAGCCGATGTCTTACAAAGCCACTCTCTTTGAATAAAAGGATTTCAAGTAATGGTAAAGCTCCTGCCACAACCTGTTCTCATGCTTATCCACCCTAATTTTTGGAAATACCTGTATTTTACTGTAACAAATATTCTAGCTTCAGCAATGTGGCAATTGTTTTGTGTGCTATATGGTGTTCTCTGAAGTGCAATGTGTGTCCTTTTGTGTTTAAGTCATTAATTCACATTTTTCCTCATTCTTGAAATCTAGTGATTAAATATGGCCTCCCATTTCAATTTCACAAACTACTATTGAAGTGTTTCTTTGAGTTACTGGAATTGTTTGGTCAGAAGCACTGTATAATACACTTCAAAGAGCTGGGAAGACAAGCAGAAGATGGGAAGATGTGCTTGAAATTAGGGCTGCTTTTGTTACCATAGCAATGTAATAACACAGACAAACTCTCCACAGATATTATTCCAAATACCCTACCTTTGCTGTTTCTCAAGGACGTAGAAAGACCAACTACCATTCTTTTCCTTGTCAAATCCCAGAATGTGGGAGTCAGGGAGTAGGGAAAATCCTCTTTTAGTGTTTCTTCTTTGTAGGTTTCTATTAGCAATTTCAAATATTTTATCACAGGTGATAGTTATATTTGTGTTTTGATTTAATGCCACAATTATAACTGGCATAAACACGCAAAATTGTATCGAAATTAAGTAAAAGACAGTAGAACCATGAAAGGAAACTGATCATATCTCAACTACAAATTACAGAGGATTGGGATATGGTTGTAGGCTATGTGCAATGCAGGTAGATCAGTCAGAAGGCACTAAAGAAATTCAATGGAGTGTTGAAGTGCTGGCAAGGTCTACCACTTCAAACAAAACAGGACATCAGACACATCAGTGAAAACCTGATTATTCACCAAAGCCAGGGTCAAAAGGCAATGATCAGACAAAAGGTTAGGGAGAGACTGACAGTCTGGGAGACTTCTTGAAATGGGAACAGAATGTCAAGCAAGGCTCGCTGTTGTCCCAGCTCAGATGGTAAAAGCAGACCTCTCTTGCCATAGAGTTAGAGACAAGCTGATGATGTGGCTCAGCTCACTGGCTCTCCAGCACAGGTCAGACTGGGCTCCAAAAGAGTATTCCACTTGGACTGACTTGCTCTCAGATAATTGTCTATAGTAAAGTTATGTATTGGTGAAAAGAGATGGTCAGAAATAGAGCTACTTGGAGTCTACAGTTCTGTCACAAGAACCTGCAGGATAACAGCCCTGCCAGGATTCAAAGCCTTTCACTGAACTTCAGAGCACCTTTTATTAGCCTGGCCTTTATTTTCTGATTTAGTTTAGATGAGAATGCATCTTGCTAGTGAGTCAGCTTTTTGTAATTAAAAAGCCTGTAAGCTCATGTCAGTGTGTTGAACTACTGTTCTCCAGTTACAAATTATTATTCAGTTGTCATCTGTACAGCCAGTTGGGTTCTTTATTATGCTTAAAATTGTCCTTTGCCTTGATGGACAAACCTCAGTTTTCAGATCTTGCAGCTCATTATTTCAGCTAACTCCATACAAACTAATAATCAACTGGTTCTTTGGAGCTGAGTCATCTTTAACTTTCTTTAATTCCCAGCAACCAGACATCAAAATGCATACTTCAAAATCTCATGATAGAAATTGCTGTCTGTCTGACTCCAGTGGTGAAGTTGGATTTGCCATACATTTCCTTTGCTTTTTTTTCCCCACCACATGCTGGTGCAATTAAACAATCGAGGTTCTAATGCTTTCAGAATTTGATTTTGGGTTTTGACATTGTATTTCTGCCAGTTTGGGCTCTGTATGTATATTTTGACTGTGCTGGTACTGAAACCACTGAACTGAATCTCTTGTATTAACTCTTTTTTTTTGCAGTGCATTTGAAAAGGATTTCTGTCATCACTGAGACGTGTGATGCAAGGGGATGGACACTCAAACAGGTGAAGTTCATGTCCCACAGAGCTTGTGATCTAAATTTCTGGTAGGAAAGCTCTGTTCCTGTTTCCTTTGAGAAAATGTGGCAACAATGGCTCCCCAGAGACTGCCATAGCTGATGTACTTGTATCAATGTTTCTTTCCATGGGTCAGTCAAGGCTCTCCATTGTTCCTTTATATCCATACCAGTACAGAAAAGAATATAAAACTGCAGTTTAAAAAGTGGTTTTGTTCTGTTTTTCATATAACATTTATTTAACTTTAAAAAAAAAATCAGTCAACCAACCAAACCCAAACAACAACAAAACGACCAACCAAACAAATGAAACTAGACCACAATGCACAAATGCATATCTTCCTGGCAAGATCTCTACCAAGGGGGCAAATCACCATGGCCCAGTGGGGTGACAATTTATCCAGCCATGACGTTTCAGTTCTCTCATCATTGCACTACGAGTTCCTGAGAGAAGAGCTGTGAGCATTGTAGTGCAGAGTTCTTACCTCTTTTGAACTCATGTATGTGCTGCAAATCTGCAACACAAAACTAGGATGAGATAAAATTTGTAAAGCATCATAAAGACAACACGATCTTTCATTGCTCAGGGGATGTCAACATACTTTTTTCTTTGGGGAAATAAGGAGAATATGTGAGACAGAATCT
>VYZP01072847.1:195-23665 GCA_013400635.1 Hypocryptadius cinnamomeus | reverse complement strand
GAGGAGTCAGATGAAGTCTGTTGGTTGTGTTGGAAAGAGCTGCTTGGGAAATCATGTCAAAAGGTATGAAACTTTTGTAACAACAGTTGATGTCACTGGATGAGCTGTACTGGAAAGAAAATCAGGATCTTGTGTTCACATGGACCTCTTCCTGTCTGCTGCATCCTCCTCTGGACAGACTATCAGCAATATTTGCTGGGTTTGCATTTTTGGCGAAAAACTCAGCTTACCTGAAAGGTGGTAAGCTGAAAAAAAGGGCAGTCCAAAGAAGTGAATGCAGAGGCAAAACCAGCAAGTTTTAATGAGAATTTTCAGGAAGCCAAAGTTAAGGTTTTTAGTGGACTTCAAAGCACAGTGTGAAGTAAGTCTCAGGAAGATTAGGACAATGCTTGCAAAAGTAAAGCTGTGCAGGTAATGTAACAATCAAACAAGCATGGTCCTGAAACACTTGTGCAAGCAAAGGTTTAATTTCAACTCTGGGACATCAATATTTCAATATGAAGACTAAACTGTAACACATTTGTCAAGAGGGAATGTCATATTGGAATTAGCATCTCTGAAGCACATGAACTGTTCATACACTGGGCACACAAAACCAGTCAAGTGCCTTGAGTGAGGCTTCAAATAAATAACATTTAGGAGGGGAAATTGCAAAATATATTGCTATGCTTTTTAAATCTTTGCTCACAGCTTTCTTCAGGAACTTGCAAAATTCCCAAGGTGGAATGAGCCTAAAACCTGGGAGCATTAAGGCTGCAATTCAGGTGGCACAAAGAGTGGGAAAAAATGGATTTAATTGATGTTAATATCCAAAATAAAAATGAGAAAAGCAACAGAAATGGGACTGCCACCCCTAGTCCTAATTGCTACAGGACCTTTTGTCATAGAGAGTTTGCCTAAGAGAAGAGTAAGTTGATGTTCTCTGGATAGGTTACTGGAAACTGCATGATACCTCTGTGTAAGAAATAGCTGTATGAACTTTTCATAATGCTGGAAAATGCAAAATACCGGGGATCATCTTCATAATTTCTGCATAACAAGCTTGAGGATGCAAACAAAAGCCCTCAAAGGCATGTTCTTCACCAGGTTGGTTGCAGATTGTAAGCGTGGCAATTATGAGTATGAGGAGAGAGACACACAGTTTAAAGGGTTGCAGGTGTTTGTACCAGGAACTGCAAAGTGAGAAGCAGCTTTTCAAACCAGAGAGGACTTGGAGACCAGGAAAGGCTGAGAAGGTTGCAGTGATGTACAACACTGAACAAGGATAAAGATTGAAATACCAATATGACCCCCACCTGGTCTTTGATTGTCATCAAACAATTCATAGGAACAGAATGTCAATATCCAGGAGCTTGCAATGCCTATTCTATGAAACCAGGGTTAAAACCATCAAGATATAGGCACTGACCTAGAACTCCAATGTACTTTATACAATACTAAGGATAAGCAATGATTTCCCCTCTTTTGTTCACACTCCAGAAAATATCTCAGGGTGCTTTATCATTATTAAATACATTTAAGGTGTATCAAGGCAAAGATATCCAAAGATATCTATTTCTACATATAAAGGCAAGAAATTAAACCGCACTACAGGATTTTTTTATAATTAAAATGTGTAATGGAGCAGACTTTCTAATTAGGCAAGTATTAATAATCCTAAATTTGCAGGGTAGGAATTTAAATGCTAAACATGAAAGGCACAACCAGCACAACTCAATAATGTATTCTAATTACTACACTGATCTTGTAGCAATGCATTATCCCAGATTCATATAAATGGAGCTGTACCCACTCCATTACCTGTCTCCACCTCACACTTCCCATTGCAACCCTTTGCAGCCAGGTATTTTCAAGTCTTCAGAGTCTTTAATTAGGGTGTGGCAAAGACTCAAGCTACAGGAGGCAGAAACCAAGGAAAGACTGAAATAGAAACAGCCACATGGCCATTATGGAGGGTCAGGATGGCTCATAACCCAGAGGAGGTAACACATCCTCTGGCCAAAACTGTGACTGGCAGCTCAGCCTTCAATTACACCATCATTCCTCACAGGCTTTTTCTCAGGCAGAGCTCTTTTCTGTAACAATTTAGATTTGCAATGTTGATTTAGCAACCTAAATAAGCATCCAAAAATACTTTGGAGAAAGATTTAGGGGACATTTCTGTATTTGATTTTCTATAGCTTGAGTAGGACAGAAACCCCAAGCAACAGCCCAGAAGGTGAATAACCCTCCATCACACACTCCTCAATCTCCAGCACATGGCAGGGGCAGCAGCCCTTTGAAGTATTACAGTAATTACAGTAAGCTGCTAACAGAGAACATCTGTTTTATTAAAGTGGCAAAGTGACAATTAGCCATGCATGAAGTGCAGAGGCCAGAAGTCCATTTCATGCCTTTCTTCTCTGTCCAGGGAAGCTTTTTCTCCTCACTTCCAAGGAAAGCTGAATGGTGGGGACTTGCACTGCAACAGTGGTAATATGAAGGAAACAGGGGGATTTAGAGTTACACACTGTGTGTGGCAAGAAATTCCCTTCAAAATTGAACTTAAAGCTGGGACTGTGCCCTGACAGGCCCCGTTAATCTGCCCTGTCCCAACATCTGCCTCTCTGCTGGTTCTTTGTTGCTTTTCTGCCAGTTCCCTGAGGGAGGGAAGGACACATGTAACCAATGCCCCTCCACATTTATCTGAGTCTCCTATGGAAGAAAGCACTGGGACAATGCTGCTCACAGCTCTGCCATCCAGTGCCTGCCTGCAGGAAATAACTGCCAGCACCTATGGCAACGCTGCTCGTGTGACTTTCAGGAAAGATGGCAAGCACACCCAGCAGCTTTCAGCATTTGACAATTATTTATAGATCAAAGGGGAAGCTGGGTGGCAGTGACTGCATATTAATTTAATATACAGTATCTGGGGATTCGCAGTTGGTGCTGGCAAAATCAATGCAGGCCTTTAGACACAGGTTTCCCCACTGATTGCACATGAAATAACTGCAGTATCTAGACACATCCTCAAAATTAAGCAAGAAATATATGGGAAAAAAATTACCTAATTTTTATTGGTTGTTCCAATTATGGTATTATTACTTGTGCAATACAGTAGCAATGTCCAGAAAGGTCCTTTTCTCCAAAAAATATTCCATGAATGTTGTGATAAAACAGATTGAGAAATACCACCTGAGGTCAAAACTTTTATTCTTCCTGTAGATATTATGCTGCAAGAAATTTTATTCTTTGCACTAATATTCCTGAGAGAGACCTCTGAGTTTCTCACATAAACTAGGAAAGCCATCTTCTACTACAGAAAACAATCTGTATCCTCCTAAACATCCATCACTTTTACATATTGTCCCTGTCAGCTTCTCTGCATCCTCTGGTTATGTGTGACAGCTGGAGTGAGGATTTATGGGAGAGAGGGATGTCAAACACACATGGGACAGCACAGGGTCACAGTTCTGGACCTGGAGACAGAGAATAAAAGAAGTGCCCTCAGAGGCTGCAGAACTTCTTGTACAATTGTCAAGAAAAACATTGAGGTGCTGGACTGTGTCCAGAGAAGGAAAATGGAGCTGGTGACCTGTCTGTAGCACAAGTCTGAGGAGGAGCAGCTGAGGGAGCAGGGATTATTCAGTCTGGAGAAAAGGAGGGACAGGAGGGACCTTATCCCTCTCCACAATTCCCTGAAAGGAGAGAGTAGCCAGGTGGGGGTTGGCCTCTTCTCCCAAGTAACAAGCGGCAGGACAGGAGCAAATGGCCTCAGATTAGGCTAGGGATATTTTAAATTGGACATTAGGAAAAATTTCTGCACTCAAAAGGTTGCCATGCCTTGGCACAGGCTGCCCAGGGAAGTGGTGGAGTCATCATGCCTGCAGGTATTTAAAAGATGTGTAGATTTGGCACTTGGCACATGGTTCACTGGTGGACTTGGCAGTGCTCTGGTTATGGTTGGACTCTATGAAGTCTTTCTCAACCTAAACAAATCCATAATTTTATAATTAGAGAAAGGTAGGGAGACATTTTGTACTGCTCAGATTCATGGAGTACAGGGTTTTCTTTGATCAGAGGATGGCATTGTTCAAGGAGAACCACTTTGGTCAGCTCTGTGTAAAGCATCCTGTCAAACACATCATAAAGATAAAAGGCAATTTTAGTCCTAATTGGCTCCCCTCCTGTAGAAGCTCAACCTGGATAAAGACTAACAACAAGCTAAAATTGATGGAGAATAGCAATGATTATTTTGTTCAATATTTTGTTTTAATTTTGCCTTTTTTTTTTTTTTTGAGGGGGGAATGTTTGGTGTTGGTATGGGGTTGTTTGATTGTTTGTTTTAATTATCTCAAAGTTTCTCTTACTTAACAGAAAAGAAAGGAGAGAGGCAGAGCAAATGAAATCAATATTCTGCTTCTAAGCCTCATGGATGAAATTCTCACGTTTCAAACTGTATAATTACTTTGTTTTTCCAGTGTCTGGGCCTGGTCAAATGCCACTATCTCACCTGGAGAAAATGAAAGTTAGTGCAAGGCACACAGCAATTTGTTTGGGATCTTCGCTGGTGTACTGCATTCCCTTTCGTGGGAGAGATTGTGAGTACGGAGAAAATGATGAACTTTTAATTTTGATCAGAGAGCAGAAGAGCAGGGTCACGGTGAATAATATCCATGTAATCAAAAATCCACACAGACACCATGCTCTATCAAAAGGTCTGAGAAGTCTTTTAAGGACACTGTATTGTAGCATTTCAATCTCACGCTCAACCAGTCCCATGCTGTCAGCAGATGAAGGCGCGATGGGCTCCAGCATCCCCTGGTAACCCGGGGGTGTGGAAGGGCAGCTCCTGTCAGCAGCTGACAGCCTCTGCTGCCCTCTGCCTGGTGCCTCGGAGTGCTGAAATACCCACACAAAAGGGATCCCTTTGTGCTGTGCAATTCCCGCTTGATCCACGCTGAATTAGCCAGCACGCTTCCTGACAGCTCCTGTGTTCTGCATGAGGACAGACAGCTTCCCTGAGCTGCAGCACCACCCAACGCACAGGGCAGGACTAGATCCCCAAACCAGGGAGGTCCCCAAACCAGGGAGGTCCCCAAACCAGGGAGGTCCCCAAACCAGGGAGGTCCCCAAACAGGAGAGATCCCCAAACCAGGGAGGTCCCCAAACAGGGGAGATACCTAAACAGGAGAGATCCCCAAGCAGGGAGATCACTAAACAGGGGAAATGCCCAAACGGGAGAGGTCCCCAAACAGGGAGGTCTCACAGAACAGTGCCTGGTTCTGCCAGGACAGGCCAATGCCACAATGGTGTCAGAGAGTGGCAAGCCTGAAATCCCATGTCCCTCTGCCTGCAGGTCCCATAATGGCCTGCATTTCTCTAGGATTTTGGTTGCTGTCTGTGAGTGCTGAAATTACTGATACTGTCAATGTTAGGGGTGGGTAGTCACATCTGTCCCTTCCCAAAGTTACCCACAAGCAGGCTAAAGGAAGCTTACCTGAGAAACCAGAGTCACCCACAGTTTGTAGTTGTCAGTCCAACCTGAATTTACAAGGCACAGCCAACGCTTATGTGACTGCACCACTGAAATAAGAACTTTTATAGTGCTAAAAAAAAGTTACTTAAAAAAGAATATAATATAAAACACTCCATTTGTTTTTGTTTTTTTTTTTCTCTGTAATGCTTCTTAAAATGCAGCTTTGTAGAATACCATCATATCAGCTGACCACAGAATATATTCATATTATTAGCTCATCTCTAGTCTCATCAGCTGTATCTCATAAACTGTTTGGGGAAAGGGCTGCAATTTTGTTATTGTTATTTCTTTAACATTAGAATCTCACACTGCAGGACAGCAAATAAACAGTTCCTGGAGTGTTTGGCTAAAAATAGCACAGGCTATGATTTCTTTGCAGATATTAGAGGGAGTTCATAAGCTTTTCACTATGCAAAAGATACCACAAACTCAGCTGAAATATTACTTGAAATTAATACAGTTCATTGGCATTTTTTAGTCCAATTATTTCAATGTATTAATACAGTTTAAAGTAACCGGTTTCAGAAATTCCTAATGAAAATTCCGTAATTTTTCCACTGAGTCTTTTATTCAAGAATATCCAAAGAAAATATTTTGGTTCAGAACAGCAAACTTGAGTTTGAATTCTATAGCTTTTAGAGGCATTTTGAGTCACTGCAAAACTAAAATGTATCCTTCTGCTTCAGCCTACTGAAACCATAATGATCAAGAAAAAAAATCCCAGAGAAACTTGCCAGGGAAAATTGTAACTCCAGGAAGAAAGGAAGGAGGGAGTGATGCTGGAATAGGGTCACTCTCATCTCTTCAGCTATGTGACATTAAAACCACTAAGGAGAAGTATCCATATTTTGGCACTTTCACAAAGGTAATAAATCCAAATAAAACTGCCCTACATTTAAGTTTCTTTGAATTTAGACAAGTTTGGGAATACCTCTTTCTTACCTTGCTGCAGACATCAGTTTGGATCTGGTGGCATCAAGAAATTAGGCCTCACCCTGGTCTGGTGCTTTTACTGACTGTCAAGGTCCTCGATTAAATATTGCACAGTGTTAGATGCAGGACAGAATCCCATCCAGTGCATCCTTCCAGTTTGACATGGTACTATTCATATGCATTTCCTGACTTTTCCATGAAGTTTTATCAAGCTTCAGATACCCCCCATTTCCACAGAATTTGTGAGATAGTGTCAAAGCCACATAAAGAGCAGTAAATTACATTAACAGCTTCTCTCTTGAAAACAGACCTCTAGCAAAGTCATCAAACTGAACTAAGTAACTTTGACATTATTTGGTGAGTACGGACTCTGCTTTCCTTCCAGTGCTTCCAATTTGATTATTTGTAGGATATTCTGAGAAGTGCAATCAGGCTGGCTGATTTATAGCACTGCAACTTCTCTTACCTTCTGAAGACAAGGAAATGTTTGACCTTTTCCCATCCTCCACAGGTTTTCATAGGTAATTGCTAATAGCTCTGAGGTTGATACTGTTCCCCTAAGTGCCCTGGGATGAATCAGCTCAGCCAATTTGAAAATATCATGTTTATCTAGCTATTTTCGAACTTCTCCTTCCTAGCCTAGACAGAAATCTT
Source organism: Hypocryptadius cinnamomeus (assembly GCA_013400635.1). Lineage (NCBI taxonomy): Eukaryota > Metazoa > Chordata > Aves > Passeriformes > Zosteropidae > Hypocryptadius > Hypocryptadius cinnamomeus. The sequence continues at coordinate 16,560 of VYZP01072847.1, read as the reverse complement.
CCCTGAACACAGTGGTGTTGAATGCATTGGCCATTTTCATTGACAATAAAAGCCAAAAAAGCCATCAGTTTTCCCATCTGCCAGAGAGCCTTCCTGATATACTGCAGTTCCAAGAGGTCACCAGTTTCTTTTTTCCTCATTACGCTACTAGAAATATAACATTTTTTCTTTACTACTTATATTTGCTTTGTGTATAAACTTTAAGTGAAAAGGGCATCAGATGGGCATCACAGATTCACAAGGCTCTGAGGCTCTCCAAGAGCTACATGAACTCAAAATCTTCAGCTTTGCCTCTGTACATTTTCTGTATTTTCCTTTATAGCCAGATCTTCCCCTGTGTGCTTGAGCAGGCGCAAGCACCAGTACAAAAATGGAGCCTGAGGAAGACATGAAAAATAACATAGAAGCAATGAAGAATATAAGAGAGAGGAATGAAGGATGTGTGTGTGAGGGGGTGTCTCCAAGACACCCATTAAAGCTCAGCAGCCTGATTTGAGGTGACATCACACAGCCAAAGCTGAGAGGGTTGGCAGATACTTCATAAGTGTGAGCTGGGCTTCTCTCAAATCTGCTCTCAGCTTCATTGGCCTTCTGTGGCAGCCTCAGCCAGGCTTTGAAAAGGCTTTTAAAAGCTCAAAAAGACCAGGCTTCATTAGAAGATGAGCTAAAGTGACTCATTTTTTAAAAAGATCAGGCAGGAACAGAAATGCAAAGGCTCTGAAAAGCCAGCTCTCCCATCTTGGTGCTGTGAGTTTCCCCTCTGACATCCTGCTGCTGCCATGGCTCACATGCTGGGCTCTCATCCCTTGGACATTTCTGCACAATGGAACAGAAACCACCCAAAAGCAGTTCCTGTCACAGGCAGGCACCAATAACCTGCCCAATATGAGGTGCAGGGTGCTCTGCATGTCTCCTCACACACACCTGCACAAGTGGTGCTCCTGCCCCTGGTTCTGGGCTGTGCCATTCCCATGGGTTCAGGCAACTCAACCTGCTTCAGCTGCATAAGGGCCCTCCTGGCCATGATTCCATCCCAGGCTCCTTTATGAGCTTCCCTTTTGGAAGGATATCTGGGAAAGCACGTGGCCATCAGAAGTGACAGCATCACAAAGCAGAGATGTTAATGCTTGTAATGCTACTGATATTTCCAACTTCATTTCTAAGCAGCAATGACGGCTCCAACATCCCCAAATCACAGTGGTTTCAGCTTTGCCTTATCTCCCCATGCACACATGCAAATCCACACAGACTTTGACATCAGTTTCTACCAGGGCACAGTTTTCTGTCACATAAAATGTCAGGATGTGATCTTCCATATTTCACTAGTGCTATCCTGCCATTTAATTTAATAACAGCTAAATATCAAGTGGTTACTATTTTGATACTGTGCTCCATCAGCCATTGAATTAGAAATAATGAGACAAATCTAAAACTGTGACTCATGGTGAACTGCCCAAACTAATCTCAATCACACAGCAGATGACATCAAGTGATAACTGATTTAACAGATGGTCATCTGTTCAGCTGTCCTGTCCTCTCTCATGGAAACAGGAACATTAATGAAGGACAAGTTCACTTATGCTTTACAAGACTTTTCCAAACAATATAAATACTTAACATAGGAACCGATTTTCTCCTTTCCACTAATTATAGACTCTTTAATTGCATTTGACTGGTATTTATATATATGGCTTTGTGGCTTCAGGAAGCTGAGCTGCTGAGGGGTTTAAAAAGTATCTTTGGCTTTTTCCATGAACATTTTTCAATTTACCATCATCTTGAACTAAAGCAGGTTCCTCACCCAAACTGTCCCTTGGGAAGTTCCTTGCACCTGGTGTAGCAGCTGCCCATTGCTGATCCTAAAAGGAGTCAGGCATGGGAGTAAACAGTTGTTAGAAAAGACTTTCCAAAAATTGACTTGTCAGGCTTTTAAAATGCTGAAACTGTGTGCTCCAAAATAAATCTTTCTGTATCTTCACTCTTCACTAAGTTTCAGCCTGTACCTTTTCACTGCTGGACTCAGGTATTGTCTGCCAGGTTTAAAGATGCCTTACACATATTCTGCTGCATCAAATCTAGAAATTCTCAGTAAGCTGTAAGTCAACTATAAATAAAATCAGTTGTTAATTTTTCCTTCATATTTTTTATTAGTCACCATCAACAAAAAGTTGACTGAAATGTTGCTATTGATGATAGTGAAATCAAGAGGCAGAATTTTACAGGTATATTTTCCCAATTTGCTTTTGGAAACGGTACAATGAATGAATTCATTATCAGAGATAATGGATCAATTTTTGAAGTCTGGCAGTAAATTTTGTGCCACAGATTTATACCTGTCACGCCAAACAGCAACTGCAAGACACCTTTATGGCTGAGAATGATGGGGGTCTTACAGATCAAAAGAATTTTTACCATAAAAAAAGATCACCTTCATGAGCAGGTAGCAGGGTCTAAATAAAATTACCTACTGTAGACAAAAGGTGGCTTTTGAACTAGAAATCCAAATCCAATACAAAAAGCATTATAATGTCTCAAGACATACATTCAGAAAAATCAGAAAGATGTTTCATAGATGGTCTGTGACACTGCACATGTCCAGCCTAGCGTGGGATGGCACAGAGCCTGTAGGGGTGGGGCTGCAGGGTGCCCCCCATGACGGGCTCCGTGCTGATCGTGGTCACTCCCTCGGGCAGGCGGAAGGTGAACGCCCGCAGCAGGCTGGCAAAGAAAATGAACAGCTCGGTCCTGGCTAAGTGCTCCCCCAAACACACCCGGTGCCCTGCAGAGGGAAGAGGAAAGGACAGTGAGTAAACAAACCTGACCCCAACAGCAACTGTTTTCCTCCTCACACAGTGCAAAGGTATTTTTGCCGAGCCCAGAATTTCTGTAGGACTTAGCGCAATCAATGGCACAAAGCTTCGTGTATTTCTTCCTCCAAAGAATTTTATCTACAACTTCAAAGAATTTTATCCATGTAACCCTTCTGCTCCCTTCAATTACCTCAAAAGCCTCATCTTCTTTTGACTGACAACTTTAAAGGAATTCATTCCACCATGTAAATGAAGAATAAGGACCTGTGTTTCCTGGGAGATGTCATGTTCTAGTGTTGAATGCATAAAGAATCGAGAGGACTGCTTGAAAGTGCTTTCCATGCATATGTCTGGTATGAAATGAGTGCCTGAAATCAATAGCCACAATCATTAGCAGAGAATGTCCTTCCAAAAATAGGGGAAGTTAGATATATATGTTTGTCAGGACACCTCCTCTGATTTTCCATGTTATTATTTGTTCAGTAGAACATATGTAAATGAAAAGAATCATGTTGATTTAAGCAGTGTTTTCCACAGAAAGGTTTAGAATAGACAACCAATAGGTTTTTAGCAGACATCTTCATTCTACAGCCCCAGTCCAAACTATTGATGTTTGTGCAGTAGCCCACTTACCTATCGAGAATGGTAAGAAGGCTTCTTGGGCCACAAAGTTTCCATCCTTATCCAAGAAGTGGCCAGGGTTGAACTGTCGAGGTGTTTCCCACTGCTCTGGGTCATACAGTGATGAAGCAATATTTGGAAGAACTATGGTGCCCTGAAAGGAGAAAAAATATTCATTCTGTTCCTTTCTCACATTCAGACCGTGACCCACAGGCATCCAGCCCCCCTTCTCTTGAGGAGAATGCCCTGGCACAAACAGATTTTAATTCCCACCATGCTCTATTGATGCAGGAAAAGTCTGTAGCAACTGAGGAACTGTGTCTGTACCTTTTTGAGGGGAAAGCCAAGCAAGGTTGTGTTCCTCACACACACCCTGGGCATGCCAACTGAAATAATGTTGCTGAAGCGTTGGATCTCATGGATCACAGCGTTGGTGTAGGGCAGCTCTCTCCGATCCTCATAGCAGATCACCTTGGAGGGACCCAGAACAGCATCCAGCTCCTTCTGCACTTTCTCTGTGGAAAATATTCCGTTTCAGGCAGAACAACATATCAAGTATTTTCAGTGATTTCATTTTCAAAGGCATTTTCAACTTAGATCTATGAGAACAACACCACAATTAATTTAGAAAAGTGAGTAACTTCTTATGAAGAAAAATAAAGTAGCAGGATGTTCCAACAGCTTAAACATATGAGAACTCTGCTTCTGGGTCTGAACTTATTTGATCATAGATTAAGAAAAGACATTTGTTGCTCAAAAATTTAAAACTAAGTGTTGCCTTACTACCACAAATCCAAGAGAGAACAGATTTATCTTTGGGTTTTCTTTTGCCTAGGTGCCTCAAACACCTGCAGCCAGTTAGAACATTAAGCTCACAGCTCTCTGAAATTTATGCCAGGTGAGTCTGAGCCTTAAAAGTCTAATTCCTGTTAAAAAGACATTGTTCTTACACAAGGTGTCTGTTAAGTGAAGCAATGCCAACTAGAACAAGGTCCAAGTACCATTTTAAAAAATGGATCTACTGCTTGGCATCTGCCTTTTAATCAAGAACAGCATGTTTTAAATTACTTATTGCACGGGAGTCTTGGGGGCATTAACAAAAATAAAACCTTTGATTCATCAACTTCAAGCAAGGCAGTACACACCTAATAAAAATACCTTAGATTTTTAATAAATGATCCTGTCTTTTTTCAGGATTTTTGAAGCAACAGTAAGATGCAGGGAAGTCCATCCTCCATTGATCAGTCTGTGCCCATTCACATCAAGCGTTCCCTGTGACTGCCAGCAGTCCTTCATTAAACTGACAACAGAGATTTAAGCACCTTACAGAATTTAAAATGTATATTCAGAAATATTTTTAAGTTCCTTCTATGAAGGACTATCTTGCAGAAGCACTTGAGAATCCAGGTAGTTTGAAGCAATCAGTCACTGCATCATATAAACACACATTTCTATTCCTGATTCAGGGAAGAGGCAAAAGGCCAAACTTCCTTATGGTACAGAGTGGAACACTGTTACTGGATGTCAACACAGGAAAAGTATGAATGGGTTCAAAAGGAAGCCACCAATTAATTAAATGAGGACAGACATACTGGTGTCAGCTCATTCTGAGAGCCCTGATGCAATGTGTTACTCAAGAAGCCCAGGAAGGATCATTCTGCACATGCTCTGCTTTCCCAAATATGTGCAATATTTAGCTAAATAAAATTATACAGGTGAGTCAGTGCTTTCATAACCTTAATTAGAGTAAGTCATAGCAAAGCATGTGATAACATGAGATGAAGCAGAATTTCTTGTCTGACAGCTACAATTTGACCAAATTTTTCTTATCTTCATCTCTTTCATCCATTTAAAATCCTGTTCTCCTCTGGTTAGTTGCACATATTCTGCAACCTAACTGAGATTTCTGTTATCCAACATAAGACATGCTTCTTCCTTTGGTTTTCATTCAGTGCTCTATGAAAGGGATTGGTGGTTATTTAAAAACCAGACTTAAAATCAAACTTCTTAAATACACATAGATGTAACAGAGGAGCCATCTGTTTCCACTCCTGACTAGAATAATTTCTGTTACAAGAAACTCAAATCTATCAGAGTTAATTTAATCCCTGGATCTACTGATGCTGCCTAGGCCAGACCTACAAGTACAAAAAGGAACATGTACCACTAGATACGTATCAGTATCTAGGAATAATCTCTGATCCATGAAAATGTTATGAAAATTGTTTTTTCTGTTGCATGGGAGATATCTGTGATGGGCTTATCTATTCACCTTGGATGTCTGGGTTTGTCACCATATAGAGAAGGCCCCAGTTCAAAGTAGTGCTCGATGTCTCTGATCCACCCAAGAAAAGGTCGTTTATAGAATAAACCATGTTGTCTTCATTGTATGTTGACCTGGGTTCATCTTTGGACTGCAAATGATAAGAAAAGTTAGAGGCTTATACATGAAAGTTAGAAAAAACAGAATTGGATTAAATGTGATTTTATAACTGGTTCCAAGCTGCATTGTCTTCTCCTTATAGGACAATACAGAAAGACTGCTAAGGAATGTTAGACACCACAGATGGCTATCAACACAAAAATTAACCTTTCACAAACAGATAAGCCATGTTTGTTCCACTCTTAATCATAAAGCCAAATCATGTTCTTTGAAAAAAAAAAAAAAAGGGATTATTGGCTTCATGTGCAAACAGTAGTTAATTTAGAGGGTTTCATAAGTATATTTTTCTCTAAAGATGTGTACCAATGTGTCATTCTTCCTATCTCAAGTCACAGTCCACCACTAAGTTTTTTTTCTACCAAGCAATACAGTGACCAGGCAGTGAACACTGGGCTGAGTAAAGTTCTTAACCTGTGACATTCAGGTTTCTTCTACACAAGGGCACAATGACTCACGTACAGCTGCTCTGGGGTTTTACAGTTTTCAATTAGGAGTGTGAGGATGTGTATGTATACACTGAAATTATAAATAAACATGGCTATGGTTTGGGGGAATTCATTGTCTATATTTAGGGAGGTTTTGCTCAGGGGTGTTGAACATTTCTCTTGCCAGTGGAGCAATTGAAAAGAAGGAGAGATGCTTCTCCCTGCTGTAATATCATCTAATCTTTTTTTATTGCCCCTGTTCACCTATTACAGACAGCTCAATTTTTTTAATAAACAAACTTGGATGGTTTCCACTCAGCAGAGTCCCAGAAGAGCTCACTGAAACAATTTCTGGTACACTAATGTTCAAGTCTCATAAATTCCTAGAACAGCAATGAAAAGCTTTAGAAACAGTCAAACGCTTTGGAAGGCCAGGTGTGTTACCATGCTGATATTAAAAAAAAATTAAAACAAGAGGATCCGAGGAGCTAGAAGCCATTTAGGCTGACATCCACACCACACGTAAGAACCTGATGTGGGAATTGATCAAAAAATAATTATCAGGGAGAGGTAGGTGAGTGCTGCAGCCCAACAGGTTGTGGCTGCCTCTGTTGCTGCTACCAGCACGTGAGAGTGGTGAAAGGGACACTGGCTGTCCCTGCAGGACAGCACTGCCACCAGGAACAGTCGCTGCCCACTTCCAGGGCCTTTGACTCTCAGGGCCACTCTTGCCTTGCCACACCCAAGACAGACCAGTCTCATCTTGCCACTTCCTCCTCTTCCTCCTTTTTCTTCCTGTCACCAAGCAGAACAGGAAGAGGAAAATATCCTGCCACAGCGGAGGAGAGGAGAAAGGAAAAGTGATTTAATTTGAGGTAGGAGTCACAGAGGGGAAGGGCAACTTGAGAGTCCAGGGATCAGGGCTGGGATCCAGTATCCAAGAGTTTCGTACAAAGTGATCTGGGTATGGTCTAGAAAAAGGAGAGGTCTTGTGACCTACTACAGCCCTACAGATTCTCACCTACATCTACTATGCCTGCCTGACTAAAATGCCCTTCCTTATTTGTCCCAGTTCCTTTGTCTGGTTGACACTTCGCTGACCCTGTCACTCTCCTCCAGTCTTGTCTGAAACACTGCTGACTCCTAGGTTATTTCTCCATAAAATGGTCTCAAAATCCAGCTGTCCTCTTGCAAATTCTCTTGGCAAACCTTTACTGGGAAATATCATAACCAGAGCATCCCATTCTGTCTTCCAAAGGCCTTCCCAGCTCTCCTGTTGTTCACTTCGTAATTCACGGCTCTTTCCTGGAGATCTTCAATCATTTTACAACTTGTGCCAATGAAAAAAAATTGCAGTGTATTAACCTGCCCTTTAATGAAAGGACTGCAAGATGCTGTGGCATATCAATGATCATAAAGGATTTAGGAAGGTCCTGGTTATTGGATTCACATGACAATGTCTAGAAAGGCAAGGGACTGTAATGATTCAGACTGGTTGTGATGATTAAATGGTCCATGTTGACCTTTTCCCCACGACTGTATGATTGGGCAGAAAAAACTTACTTTTTCAATGTGATCCAGGTAGAAGTCAATGAAATCCTGCAGCTCCTCTGGTGTCCCACGCTCTGTGTGCATTTGGATCTCTCTCCGTGTAAAGTTGCTCAGGACATCGTAACAAGCCAACGCCTTCTTGTGAGGCCCAGGGAGGCGGCTCATCAGCCAGGGGAAGATTTCATAGAGCTGTGGGAGTGACACACAAGAGGTCCTGCAAAGTCTCTATCATGAGAAAATGCCCTAGAGAGGCCTGCCACAAAGAGAGGTAACGTTCATGTCGGTTTGGGATTAGGGTCTCATTAGTAAAATATCCTGACAAAGACTGCTCTTGGGCTTTCAATCTATGAAAATAAAACTGTATAATTTCTAGTTTTGATTGTAAGATTCAAACTTCCGCTGGCTTTCAGCTCAATCACAAGCCAAATTAGAATTACTGTAACTAGAATGAATGGTATTCATCTATGCAGTTATTCATATTGTCAATTGCTATGAACTGCATTCAGGCATTTTAAAGGGAGCTCCTGCCCTCCAGTGGAGAATACCGGGAAGGGAGAAGCAAAAGTTGGAAACTCCTCACCAGGATACTTGCCAAAGCAAGAGCTGGGTCCCGGTGGCTGGCTTTACAGGCTGGGTAACCCCCAAAGTACTCTCTACCAATCAACTTCTCAAGGTTCCTCCATGAAATTTCAAACATGTGAAACCCAGAAAAGCTAAGGAACAATGAAACAATGGAACCTGACAATTTTGAGTACTCTCCTCTATAAAGAAAGACAGGGTTAGCTGGCACAACTAGATTATTTTTTCCTCCTGTTTTACCATTTGGGAAAATTTGGCCTAAGAAATTGCAGATTTCGACCTATTCTGATAGCTAGAAAGTTAATTCTGGTTTCCAGCCTACATTTATGCCTGGGTAATCAGTATATTCTTGTATCTCCAAGACACAATGTTCTCTTAATAGTTCTTTTTCTGCTCAAAATATAATTCCATTGTTTATTTAATAGCAGAATTTTTATCCTTTCTCAGCCTTCATTTTGCTGAGCTCTTCTTGTACTCTTTTAATCACACTACAGAAAGCACATTATTAGGTGTTCACTGGAGTGTGGTTGAATTAGACTGTACTTGTATCTTCTTGGGAAATCAGTTTTTATTGTCAGACATCCAATTGCCTTATCACAAAAAAAGTACTTGTCCAGTCCTTGGTAAATTCACTTAGAACTTCATATCCTTTTTGGTTAGCTCCATCTCTGGTATTTTTTTATTTGCAAAATGTATTCAGAAGCCTTAGACACAACTGTGGTCTGACTAATCACATAAAAGTTGCCAAGATAACAGGCATTCCTACTGCCAAATGTCTGCTCTCTCTCCCACTATGGCACTCTAACTGTAAGTGGAATTTAGCTGTCAGTCTTCAAGACAGGAACTGTGTCCATTCACCTTCCTGGGTACCTGCCAAAACTCCTCCTCCATTTATGGAGGGGCCCACTCCACAGTGTCCCCCTGTTCAGTGCCTGGCAGCATGAGATCCACATAAGAAATGGGGATGAGGATGAGCAATATCTACTTTTTTGCATAGTACTGTGTACTCGTCACATCTGGGAGGTGGGAGATGGTGCCCATCCCTCTGGAATGGTTTGAACCCCTGTTCTTATTTCTCCAACAGTATCTTATTCACTGCACTAAATCAAATCAAAGACAGGATGGGAAGCAGAGAAGAAAAGGAGGTATGTTCTCTGTCCTAAAAGCAGGGGTCACCTGCCACCACTACACTCAACTTACAGGACCAAAGCTAAACTAAGCAAAAGGGAACTTGAGCATAACTCAGTGAGAAGAATGTTCCACGGGATATGGGGAGACATCTGTATTCCAGGAATTGCTTATGTATTCTATATTAAAAAGGTACTCATAAGATGTATGGGACAACTTCAGCAGTGGAACCAGAACTCCCAGGAAATTTTTTATTACTTTTGTGCAAAGTAGGCCTCTGTCAGATGCATCATTGACCCCCAGATTGTTTGATTGCCAAGCCTGCAGTTATATTTGCTGTCTTAGCATTTCCTGTCTTCTGCTGCCTGTGCCTGGAGCTGCTCCTCACTCAGGGTGAAGGAGCAGAATTTGTCTGGGAAGTCTTCAAGTCTGTGTCTTCCAGAAGAAATGGAGATAAGTAGCCACAGGCAAAATACTTTGACTCATTCCTCTCTCTGTTGACTGTATAAAAAACAGTGTCTCAACTTGGCACATGAGTCACGCTTTCAAACCTGACTTTTAATATTTAGGAATCATGATATCCAACACAGGAACCTGTGGTGTGCAGGGGTTGAGAAACCAAGTAACAAACATGACCCAGGAGCAGTCCATGAACCTGTGCCTTATTGCAAAGATTTAGGGGCAAACTACCACAGTACCCAAACACAGGAGGATGAGCACAAATGCCTGAGTCTGGCATGTGGAGCTTCACCATCACACTTTGAGAGAGTTCACTGCCCAGTAAAACTGTGTGGGCCATCACTCACCCATTCTGAAACTTTGCCCGATAGCTCTCGAATCTGGATTTCTCACTCTTACTCAGAAAAATACAACAGATCATTCACTTACATGATGAATAAAGCTTCCCCCAAACTTGAAGATGTGTTCTGTAGCTTTGATCAGCTCATGAAAGCCCTCATCCTCTCTGGAGAAACGATGTCCAAACACGACAGCACAAATTACATTTGAGACAGAATGGACAAGAGGGAAAGAAGGATCCACAGGTTTCCCTGCAACCATAATAATGAATAATAAATATCACTGTTAATGTCTCCTGCTTTAGTGAAATGTGAGAATCCTCTAAGTTACCCACAGAACTTTCAAGAAGGCATTGCATTTCACAGAGAAGCAGCAATATTTTTTCAAAATTGTAGCATCAAACTGGTTCCTCACAACCACATTGCAATCCCACAAGCCCAGGAATGTGTGGCACTCTAAAGAAATGCCAGATGTGTAAAATATTGCATCATATGATAGAGCAAATTCAGAGGTAAAGGAAAAAAATTCTATGCAAATTTGCTTTCTGGCAAAATCAAAATACATCTCAAGCATGGGAATGACTGAGAACATTATGGATAAAGGGAACCTGAGGGTAGAAGAGCAAGAAGAGAGGCAGATTTTTTCAGCAAGGACACAGTGGCATGCAAGGCTACTGTGTTTTGTCTGACCTTGCTAGAGATGTCCAACTTTCAGTAAGATAAAATGTTGTAAACTCCTTTCAACCTATTGGATCAACAATAACTAATTTTAAAGCAGTTATTTAAAACCTAATCCCAAGAAAACTATTTTGTGATTATGGAATATATGGCCATAAAAAACTCTATTTGTGTATGTATTGATGCAACTGCCCAACACCCAAGGCACAATTCTGATTAGTAACTTACTGTTCTGGGGTTTTTTCCTTGCACGCATGGTAACATCTCAATCTCTCCTAGCTGTTAAACCATGGGATTGGGCTCAATCCAATTATTTTTAATTTATACAACACTAGCCACAGCATGTCCTGATTTATTGTGCCTTTGCATAATGATCAGTATTGGGAAATCCAACTCACATGATCCTAACTGGGTTGATCAGGGTAGAATCTTGTAATGACAATAAGATTCTAGTCAGTGCTTTACAGAGTGTGTGCAAATGGCATTACAGGACTTAATTCATCAGCATTGATTTTGTCTCTTTGTGCACCAGCACCATAAAAGAGCCAAAAATCTGCCCTTGAGACAAAGGCCAACGTCATCCTGGGCTGCATTAGGAAATGAATTGGTGGTAGGCCAAGGGAGATGATCATTCCCCTCTGATCAGCACTGGCAAGACCCAGCTGAGGTGCTGGGTCCAGCTCTGGACTCCCCAGTATGAGGGACATTGGTGTATTAGAACAAATTGAGCAAAGGGCCACAAGGACAATTAAGAAATTGAAGCATCTGGCATGAAAGAGGCTGAGAGAGATAGACTATTTAGTCTGGAGAAGGGAAGACATAGGGAGAAATCTAAATATGTATAAATACATGGTGGAGAGATATAAAGAACATAGAACCAAACTTTTCTCAGTGGTATCTAGTGGGGCAACTGGAAAAAAATGTAAATACATTAAATTCTGCGTAAACACAAGAAATGTTTTTACCATAGCACTCACTGAACAGTGGAACTGGTTACCCAGAGAGGTGGTGAAGTCTCCATTGCTGCAGATATTTACAACTCAGCTCTAAGAAACCTGCTCAGATTAACCCTTCTTTGAGTAGGGGTTAGGCTAGACCGTCTTTAGACATCCCTTTCCACTTAGGGTGCTCTATAATGTAAATAATCAATAAGCTCCGGGGTTTTTTTTCTCAATTTTAGTAGTTTTGTAAATAATTTTGAGCAAGAATAGTCTCCTTGAAAACACAAGATGGACTGGTGGTTTTGCATTTTCTGTCCATTCCACACAGAAAGTGTAAGACCCTGCACACTCCCTTGTGTAACAAAAACTGCCCTCAGTTTCAGGACAGGACAGAGAAGTTCATACACTAAGGACATCAGACTAATGGCAAAATTGTATTGATATTTGTTGCAGAAATACCTTTCATACTTGCAAAGAAGTCTACCAGGTAGTGAGCTTCTTCTTGCACTCGGTACTCCAGACCTCTTTTCCCCAGACCAAGGTTGCGTAAAGTCCTCAGAGCAAACCTCCTCTGCTGCTTCCAGGTGTGACCAGTTGCCAACATAATTCCTGCATCCATTAAAGGAAGAGCTCCTTATCATGCTAATATTAATCATAGACAAAGACTACATCAAAGGATTTACTAAGCCACAGAACATAATTAAACTGTTGCCTTGCCTGTGAATACAAAGGCACCAAGGAACAGCTGTGACCTGTAATCGTGTTGGGAGGGCTGAAATGGGCAAACTCAGCTGGGTAAGATGACTTGCAGGATTAAGTTTGATCCCAGACAATCAGGTACCTCAGGATATCTCAGCTGCTACTCTAGGTGCTCTTTGCATTGCTTGTCTCACACTTTCTGCTATGCCTGAAGCTCACCTGAATCAGGGTAATGATTCTCATGAAGGGAAAATGGGAAAGAGTCAGAAGACTGTCTACAGTAAGAGGGAAAAGTTCCTGTCTGCAGGGCAGGAAAGCTCAGTATTTAGGCTTTGTAACAGACTTTGGAAATTTCTAGCGTGGTTGGTGGTATGAAACCTACAGCAAGGTTGAAACAGACGCACACTGAATTTCTAGGTGCAACTGTGCCAGCAGGAAAATATTCCCAAAAGGAAGGGAATGGGAAGAAGATCCCACTGTCAAACTCACTTTTCATGGAAAATGTCATAGTGGGAGGCAGCTTGTCCAGGACAAAGAATTGGGTTGTTTCCTGCTTTTCCTGCATTTCTCTGCAACACAACTCACCATTGCCTCATCTCATGTCCTCTGAATCTGCCCCAGTGAATATTCCATGGAAGCTATTATGAATCCTTTTCCTCTTGCTAGTACTTTCCTCCTGCTACTCTCCAAAAGCTATTTCACCTCTCTGTACCTTGCAGTTCACCTGGCAGTCATTCCTCCCAGACAAACCCTGCCTCTGTGCTACCTCTGAAGGTGGTCACAAGCTACAAAAGATACTGCAATTTGTCAAGATGCACTATTTATGTGCACTATTTATGCCAGAAAATTCTCACCTTTTCCTTTGGCCATTGCTCTGAACAAAGGTGACACCAGCCTGCCAGAAACATCTTCAGGGTGTGTGGTCATACCATCCTTCACTGCTTGAAATCCATTCAGTATAACCACTGGGGCCCATCCAAACCATAAGGTGAAGATGTTGCCATGAATTTTTGCCAGCTAGAGATGGGAGAGGAGCCAGGAAAACACAGATGAAATCCCACACACTGCAAACAGAGGATGAACCTGTTTTTGCACTGATTACAGGACCAGCCCTAAGGTGGAGTGATGTTCTTCATCTTTCCCACCAGACTACAATTATCAGTGAGAAAGCATGAATGACTTTTCCAACATTCACTGTTGGAACACCTGTGTATTCCCACTTTTCAGAGCTACACGCCTATGTCAAGAAACATTAAGTACCTTTCATTACTGTATATAAGCCAAGGCTCAGTTCACCATCATTCATGGGATAAAAGGTATTTTCTATTTTTTAATTTATTTCAAGAGGGTTTCTATCATTTGTACAAGTAAAGTAGCACAAAAGAACAGAGAACTGTCATAGGAGTAATTAGCTTAGAGACTGGACTTTCTTCTTTCCTCCCATCTGTTTTTGATCCTATCAGTACAAACAAGCTGATACACACAGAGTGCAGGGAAGTATCTATTTACTGCTCGAGCTAGAGAATGCCAGTGTTCAGAAAGCTACAAATCCATGCTGTGAAAGCAATTTTTAAATATTTTTTTCTCCTAACTCCAAATATATAATCCCTAAAGATATTTGATCCTAAATTTTATCAATTTTCACATGAATTCATAAAATTTAGTGGCAAGGGGTGATACAAAGATACCAAGTTTCACACTAATTTCGATGAAAATCAGTGTTAAAAGGGGATAGGTTTAAACACCAGAACAACCTTCACACATTCAGAAATTCCAATACCAGGTTTCTTAGCTTGGCAAGCTACTTTACACTGCAATATCTTTTTCTTATTTTGCAAACCAAACCAGCAGTTCTGAACCAAACCAAGTGTGATATCACAGTGGCTAGTTAACAGTTACAGTACTACCAATGTAGTTTTGGGAGAGGATGTTTTCACATAGCAAGCAACATGAGAAAGGAGAAATCACAAAGGCTTTTAGACAATTAGGAGTATCTGAAAATAAGTACCTGCATGAGAAGATCACGATTAAACTGAAAGTTCAGCTGTATCAGTGTCCCAAGGACTGGGAGAGGGACTGGTCCAGGAGGAAACCGTCTCCGCACTCGCTGCAACTTTAAAAACTGTGCAATCAGAAGAAATACAGCCACTGCTACAAGAGCTTCACTTATGCTCAACATTTTAGCATCTACCTTTACCAGCTTGCCTTTATTCAAAATTGTCTATTGAAGCTATTAAGGCTGGTTGCTAAACCAGTTTTTTCATAAGAGCTTGAATTCACATAATAAATATACCCTGCCTCTAACCCTACCTCTTTATTATCAACCACTCCCTTTTTGTTCCACTCATTAAATTCTCATGCTCCAGCATATTAATTGATGCACACCCTTCTTCTTCTTCTTCTCAACCAGATTATACTTATTCAATATGGATCACAGGATTTGTAGGAATGGTATCTTAAAAGATACCAGGCAAGATTTTCCAGGCAATGGAGATGCACGTAAATTCTCCATCTAGTTTTTCTGAGCCAATTTTGAATGGTATGTGTTCCTACAAGTACTCCAGCAATGCTTTTAGAAAAGCAATAGCCATACATACAAATTAAGCAGGCAAATGTAAGTGGATATTAAATCTTGGAGTTTTTAAATTGGTTTGTATATGTTCCATGTACATGTTATATCTAGTAATGGCAAGGCTGATAGAAGTTAAAAGCCCACATTTGTCTTAAGATACATATACAACTATCTAATGCTTAATACAAAAAGCAAAATTTGTTACAGTCTTGAATGTAATTGAAAACATAACTGGATTAGTGTATGACCCCACTTTTTTCCCTAACATGTTAGCACTAGGAAAACTCACAGAAGGTTTTGTCTGCTTCTGCGTTTCATTATTCAGTCTTGACATAAGGTGGGTACCCCATATGATTTGAGAAATCATCAGAAAGTGTGTGAGATAAATAATGCATATTCATGGAGAAAGTACATCTAGTGTTAAACATACAGATTTAAAAGAAAAAAAATTTAAAACATGGGAAAAACCTAGTAGGGATCTTGAGCTACCGCCAGAACGAAGGGCCTCGGCAAGAACTAGTCATGACATGAGTGTGGATCCTTGGTAACTTGAAAACAGAGTCTGTAGCCAAGACTCTTTGCCAAGCCTCAACACCAGGAGGAACCACAAACACGGCACCAGGGGAGTTCACAGGCTGCAATCAGACCATGGAAACCTCACAAGAGGGGTTCTGGGCACCACGGGACCATTGCAATCTCCTGTTACAGATCCAGACTGAAATGCTTCCCTCTCAAAATTGCCCATCCCTTGAGAGCAAAGCACTTGTGAAAGAAACATGTTTTCACTAGTCTTCTGAGAAAACTGCCAAGACTTGTGCACCAGCTCACTTCTTGCAAGCTGACTTTGGGACAGAATCTATTTCCAGATTTTATGGCTCTGGAACACAGAAGACCCTTATCCAGAAAGAACAGCCTGGAGTCTGCCAGCACACAGTTTACAAACCTCCAGATCAATTAGCCTTCAACCACAGCTCTTCGTTACCACTACTGCATAACTGATTAATGTGTATTAACCAAGGGATGTTTATAGGTTTCCACATAAGCTTTGTTTGTGTACACTAAAAAGGTGATTTTTCAAGACAATCATTTCTAATTTATCTCTCTCCTTCAACAGGAAAAGT
>VYZP01072846.1:0-25820 GCA_013400635.1 Hypocryptadius cinnamomeus | reverse complement strand
TGTTTCAATTTTATCAGCACGAATCATACCTGTTGACCACAGGATGGATTTGGCTTTTGGTGCAGAACATTTCTGCCCTGCTGTCCGCTGGACTGGGACAGGCTGAACACCCCAGACCCCACAGCTGGTACTGGCTATGTCTAAAGGCAGCGTGGTGAGCCCAGTAAACCTTGGCCTGATCCAAAAGAGCAGCTACTACATTCTCATGTACCTTACTGCTATAAACTAACACAAATTTACCTCACAAAGATGCAAACACTTGGAAAAAATATTGCAGCGCACAGGGAGAAAATATTTTCCTTCAAGACTTGCAACATCCTGTTTTTGCTAACTTCTGCTAATTCAGACTACATTTCAGCTATGTCCCATTAGCAGGACTGACTCTAAAGCATATTTATGGTCAGGGTCCTGAGGGGGCTTAAGAAACTTGGAGTGTTGTCTGTGTTCTGGCATGGGCTTTCACGTCAAGTTACTTAACTTTCTGTGGATCTTGTTTTCTACAGGGTCTCCATTTCCCACTCTACAATGGCACTTTCCTCCTACACAAATTATTACAAAAAAATAAGGATGCGTGATGCTGCAAAGATGAGGTCTGCCTTACAGCACCGTACCTGAGCCTTGCTTGCCAAAAGGTGGTTAGCAGGACAATCTGGTAGAAGGAACCTCTGGAGGGCATCTAGGCCCATAAGAGGCTCCACAACCTCACTAGGAGATGTGCTGCAGTGACATGATACCTTTCTAAATCTAAGCATTTCTCTTCACGCTCAATCTCAGCATCTTAAACTGCAGTTTATGACTGCTGTGTCTTGCTTTACCCTCTGGTGTTACTGAGAGGGTTTGGGTTTGATGGTCTTTGCAAGTCCCTCTCAGCTGAAGCCTGCTGTTAGCCCTGCCCTCAGCCTCCTCTTCAGCACAGTGAACAAGTTCAGCTCTTTCCCATGCTTCCTGCAGGCCACCTGTCCAAAGCTCCTCACTGACCTCACTGCATGCTGCTGAACCCTCTCCAGCTTCCCTAAGTCTGGTTAACCTGGCTTGCAGGTGGCAAAACTGGGCTTGTATTTCCCAGTGGTGCCTCGCCAGGACCAGAAAGGGCTGGGTAAAAGTGCCCATCAACCTGTCTCCCTCCACCATAACACAGCTGCTCTTCCACCTTGTTTGCAGAGAACCACACACTGTTGGCTCATATTGAACTTGGCATCTACTGTAATTCCCAGGTAGTTTCCAGCAGGCCTGCTCCTCAGCCAGCGAGTTCCTGCTCTGTACCAATGTCCCAGGCACGGAGATTGGCGCTTATTCCTGTTGGACACTGTGAAGTTTCTGTTGGAATCACCTTCAGGTTTCTAAAGTTCTTCTGCACCAGAGCTCTGCCTTAACTGTGTCAGCAGTGCCTCTGTCCTGCCCCAGGTTCAGTATTGTTGGCTCACTTGCTGAGAGGACCTGCTGTGTCATGGCCCAGGTTGTGGATGAAGACACTGAACGGTTCTGCCCTGCTATTGACCAGTGGCTCTACTTTTACAACATCCTGATCAAGCCACTGATTGCTGCCCTTTGATCTTGTCTCTTGATTCAGCCCAGCAAGTCGTTAATTCACCCAACACATGTGTCTTCAACTACCAAACAAGAGCACTGAGGGACATGGTGTTGAGAGCATCTATAAATCAAAGTGTATTACATCTTGTTACTCTTCTGTTGTCTACATACAGTTATTTCATATGGCAGACAGTCAGATTGGTCCTACATGTAAATCCATGGTGTTCCTGATGATCTTCTGGTCTCTCATGTGATGGGAATAGACTTCAAGAGGATATGTTCCAAAATGCTTCTAGCACCTGAGGTAAGCCTGACTGGCTTATGGTTTCCCCAGATCTCCTTCTTGCCCTTCTTAAAGGTGAGCATAATATGAACCTTCTTCCAGTTCTCTGTGGCTTCTCTTTATCACCACAAGTGACAGGAGCCCACAGGGGCATCAGCCAGGTCTTTCAGCTGTCTTGAATGAATCCTCTCCATACCCATGTCTTTGAATACCTTTGTGATGATCCTGCTGTCCCTCTGAGGGGTGAAAGGCAAGAGTAAGTTGCTATGAACACACATGCATTCATACAAGCTTTATTTTTTTTTTCCTTCCTAGTTATCCAAGCCTTGATCTGAAAGTGGTTTGGGCTGGTTTATATGCTTATACTACTTGGTTTTGGGCTTAGAAAGGAGAGTGCATCTGAAATAAAATTTTCCCACTGATGCAAATCTCAAATTATTCCAAATATTTTGATATCATTAGGATCGCTCCAGATTAAAAGAAAACAAAACAAAATAAAACCAAACCAAACAAAAAAAGACCCAAACAGAACAAACCACAAAAAGAAAACCAGGCCCTTTGTCATGATTTGTGGAAGAAAATAACCATGACATAATGTAGAAAAGCAATGAACTATAAGCAAGTGGAAATTTTTTCATCATTGTTGGAACAAAAGTAATTGGGTTACAAAAGCTGTCTACGCTGTATGCCATGCTCTCTTTTCCTGGCAATAAACTGGATCACCTCCTCCATCCTCCCAGAGCCTGACAGCCCTTTCTTCCAGCCTCCTCAACACCTTTAGCACTGTGATCCCAGGCTCTTCATGCTCCATCATGTCTCAGCCCCTCTCACCTCTTAGATCCATCTTTGTATTTTCAGTACATAAAACATACATCTCCATTTTGTTAGCTGGTGGAGAGGAGACAAATGCCATGGGTAGTTTATGCATCTTAGTGACTGGACTGGATTGATTCCTCCTCACTGGTGGCAAAAGTTTCCTTTTCTTTTCCTCTTTGAGATAATTATAGGGTTGGTCTTCTGTACCCAACTGGTGATATGTGCAAAACCCATAAGACTTTGAGACCTTTAAGATGTGTAACCACCTAGTAAATTTAGTTGAAATTGGTCAGCAAGTTAAAGGAGGTGCCAAGAAAGTGGAGCAACAGGCAGATGGACAGTATAAACTTTCCTCAGGAAAACAGAGTAAAATTGAGGGTTTGTAATTTCAGTAATGTTTGTTATGATTTCAAGTTAATTATGTCTGTCCAAACATTCTTACCTCATGTATTTTAACAACTATAGCTATTAAAATCTATTCTTTAAGGCAATTCACAGCACATCAAATGCAGAACACTAGAGCAGTGACCAAAAGAAATTAC
Source organism: Hypocryptadius cinnamomeus (assembly GCA_013400635.1). Classification (NCBI taxonomy): domain Eukaryota; kingdom Metazoa; phylum Chordata; class Aves; order Passeriformes; family Zosteropidae; genus Hypocryptadius; species Hypocryptadius cinnamomeus. The sequence goes on along the minus strand of VYZP01072846.1, from coordinate 22,649 downwards.
AGAATCATCATAATGCTTTGTTTCCAGTGCTGAAATCCCAGCCATTATAATTTTATTTAAGCCAACTTCTCTGACACATTTTGCCCAAATGCTCTAATCAGTCATGAACTCATCCAATCTATCATTGTCTGTTGGATGTGCTGCCCATCCTGTCATAAGGGAAATAACATGGAAGACCTGAACTTTCCATCTACCTAGCAGTCCTCACCAAGAATATTTTCCTGGGTACACTGCAGATATTTTGACATCTTTCTGACCAAATGTGTCACATCGTTTGACAAAAGCCCAACTGATACATGATGATGTATTTGTGTGCCATACTGGCCACATTGAAGGCTGTTGGCCTGGGAAAAAGGAGCTGGGGATTTTACCAGCTCTGGAAATCCTGCAGCTTGGTGAGCTGGCAGCCTCCCAGCACAGGGCAGTGCACAGGTGCCGTGTTGTGGCAGAGGGGACTGAAATGGCAGTCAACAGGACAGCAGGACAGTGCTATTCCAGGTGTAGGAAATTTGACTCATCCAAGACCAGTGCCAGTGGCAGCAGGAGCTGAAGGCAGGCATTGTCCTACAGGGTGCTGAGGTGGATGGTGTCCTCAAAGACAGGGCAAATCCAGACACGGCAACACTGGTCACTGAGACCTGAATCAGATTTTCAAGTCACTGTGATCTTCGAACAGGGGAATTCAAACGACGGCCAAATTGGCTAGAAACAGGCCACAGATTGTCGAAACCTGTAATGTCTTCTCCAGATGTATTATTCCTTTGAGTTGGGTGAAAAATACAGCCTCACCAAGCAAGAAGAGACGTGGCACTGCTTGTGGATCTGACCCTGCTGAGCAGATCTCAGCGGCAGGAAAGGTCAGGGATCTCCCAAGGTGGAGATGTTCCCAGAAATGGTGCCAGCTGCCCATGCTCCCTGGCTTATACTGACCTATATGACAAAGAGATCCCACCCACTCCTCTGGGCAGAGACAGACTCCATCCCCAGAGCTGCCTCTGTTGGGACTGAAGGACGGAGGTTCCATGGGTTCTGTAGTGCCTGTGCAAATAAAGAATCAATACATGTATATATATATATATTTATCAACAGGTATATAAAATAATGTATCTATTTAATTTGATGAAGGAAAGAAAGAAACATAATATTTTTGAAGCCTCGGCTAAATATATATATATGACACATAATCTCACCCATATACTCGGTCATACTTTCTTGCCCCTAAAACAAATTACATGAATATGGGGTCAAAGCTTCCGAACATGAATTTGCATTCCCAAAACAATATAGTTGGGAACAATTGTGTGCAGATGCTGAATGAGCAGGAGTGTGGCCCTCTAGTCTACCAAAAGCTCAAACTGTTAAGTCCATGAAACACCCAAATTACTTCTGCAGGAATTCACAGGACCAAGAAGGCAAAACAAAGCCACAGATTCCTAGTACTGAAGGGCCTGGCACAATAATAAGGACATGGATAGTCACACATCCAAGAATCAGATAAGGATGCTATGATTTAAGACAGGCATTATAGGATAAAACAGGAAAACCCCATGCCCCAAACTCAGACATAGCTTCTATTCCCACTTCAGGACAGGTGACGATTTTTATTCTGCCTTTGGGCAGAAATAGTGGGTTTTCTTTGAAATAGTCATTGAAGTGGCTGCCACAGCTTCAGGAAACAAAAAGGCACAGTCTAAGCAATAGCAGAGAAGTTGCAGATCTTAGAAATTTCTGATGTATTTCCTGTATATGATGATATTTCAGAGCAAGATCTGAAAATCTTAAGGTTTTTTTAAAAAGAGACTGGCAAATCTTGAATGGCTAAAGGGGTATTCTGCAGCAGAAATTGCAACAGGGAAGGGGTGGACGGACCTCAGTCTTGGAAAGAAGGATCCAAGAGCTGGGGGATCTCCACAGAGCAAGGTTTGTTCACAGTCAATCTCACCAGGTCCCTAAGTGAAGGATGGAGTTGGAATACTTTCCAGTAAGGGTCACAGTGGAAATTGCACACCTATGCACTGGGTGTATGGTTTCAAATAATGCAGAAAAGTGGATTTGAGGACTGCCATTTGATCTGACATTTTAATGCCTGTGTTTTGAGACACTGACAAACAGAGTAAAGCCAGAACATTCAAAAGGAAACAGCACTGCCAGGAACACGTGTCATTGTGTATTTCTAATGTTCTCACTGAACTAAAGAGATTGCTTAACTTCTTACTCTTTAATGGGATTCATATAACTGGAAGATTATTGCAAACTATAAGGGCTGTGCCACGTGGCAGGGGTAATTCTATTCTTGGCACTCTTTGCTCAGCTTTTGCTCATGTTATTGCTATTTAGCAGTTCTGTTTCAGGCTGCCTCAGCTCCACTGCAGCCAGATGTCTCTGATGATAGTGGAATAACATCTAAGTGTAGCTAGGTAATGTCTGTCCCAGCCATCAGCTTTTCAAAACACATCGTCTCTCCGCTGGAAATCTTACAGGAAGGAAAGGAAATCTCCTCCAGCAATTGAGATTTGTGTGGCCCAGATTTGTGCAGCCCTAAGCAGCTGTGGAGAACCTCTGGATCTGTGGGAACTGGGTGTCCCATCACGCTGTTGTTGCTCTGCTGCCCAGCAGCACTGTCTCACCAGCCAGGCACTCAGTGTGGCTCATGTGGCAGAGGAGTGACTCTGGGGCTCAGCCACCTACCTGCTCTGGACGGGGAGCCTGGGAACCCCCAGGACACTGGGGAACCTGCAGCACAGCTCCAAGCCTCTGCCTTGCTTGGCGAGCAAGAACCCGAAGCAGCCAGGCCAGGCAGGACCGCTGGGTCATCTGGCACCAAGGATCCCAAAACCAGGGAGGGAGGAGGGCTGCCCTGCAAATGCCTGGACCCTGGGCTGCCTGCTGAGGAGCAGAGTCTGGGACAGCCTCAGGTGGGAGCAGTGCTGGAGCTGCTTCTGCAGCCAGCTGGGGCAAGGTTGGTGACGGTCTGCAAAGGAGGGCGAGGAAAGAGAAAGGTGAAAAGGAACACTGGCCTGACACTCCTTTGGAAGCAACAAAGCAGAAAAGCAGGCAGCTGTGGGGTAAAAAGTCCAGCATTTACCCCTGGAGGTGCAGACAGAGCTGCCATGAAGCCCATGGAGCAAAGGGGAGGTGACAGCAAAGGGCAGGGGACAGCAAAGGGCACCAGCCTTACCTTTGCATTCCCCAAAAGAGTTCCCCTGGGACAACGTGACACTCGCAGAACCTGTTAATGCCAGGCAAAACTGTGCTTCTGCTTAGAGATTCCTGTTAAACTTTTCTTAGCCTCCTGTTCAAGGTCTCATGAGGCTTTTTTTGTTTCAGCGAGAAATCTGTCTTCCACAAATGCAAATTCCTGAGCTGACTTATGCAGCCACACCTATTACACAAGCGATCACAGGCTTAAAATCATGGGGTTCTTCTGTTTTTATTTTAAGATTCAGAAAACATCTTTGTCTTTGTCTTTTAAGTTTTGCAGACATTAATCATGTCAAGAATGCCACTGATTGTTGACTGTATATATTTCTAAACTAAAATTATTAGATTCTTACATATTACCAGGTCACCATGAACTGCTGAGGGAGTTTCAATCAAGCATCGTGGGAACTGTTGATGCTAATACTTGTGATTGAAGTCTGAATAAAGAAGAACCTCTACCACTATGCACAGCAAGCAATGCACCAGATGGGCATGGAGGTTTTCCATCCCTGAAGTAGCTGCAGTTCAAATGCCTTCCTTAGCAGCTTGTTTGCCTGCAGCTGTGTCAGGCAAGAGCAGAGGTGTCCCTGTGCTGCACTGAAACTTAACTCCCATCTCATCTGGGTTTGGCTCCATCAAGTCAAACAAAGCTCTGAGCATATACTGATATTAGCAAAGGTAGATTACCACTGACAGTAATAATTTAACAGTGATATTAAATAATCACTGTTTACTTTTGCGTCCTTTCTTGGGCTCAGGAATATTCAATCCCTACAAAGATCTGATAAATCTCTTGAAGTAAATGTAACCTAATGAATCCTTATATAAACTTTTCTTCAGGCTTCTTGGTCTTAAATCATGTCTGTCTCTCTACTGGACAAGCAGCCAGGATTACTTGATTCTTCCAAAGCATTTTAAATATAGGTCCATGCATAGTTTTGTGTCACTTCAATGTCGTATTTTGCTGAGGAAACACTGATGAGCTGTTTTACAAGAGTACATTGACCTGATTTTCAGATATAGAAAATGCAGGTCTCTGGTATGTTTTCAATAAATGTTTCCACAATGCAAGTTGCAATGAAAACATGAACAGGTGCTATATGGATGCAAACATACAAGCATCTGCAAAGTAAATATTTCCCTTTTAAAATACAATTTACTAGATTAGTTAGAGGTTTATTTATCTCTTTTGAAAAATAAATCAAATTTCTACAAATGGGTGAGAAAATGTCAAGATATTTCTCAAAGTTATGTCAAAGGAGTCATGAGCAGTGTACACATGTTCCAATGAAAACACTCCAGAGATTGCTTGTCATCCTCTTCTGTTTAACAGCAGCATACAAAGTTTGGGGTACTTCTTTAAACATTGTTGTAAGAAGAAAAATATTTCCTCCTGAGAAGCATGCAACATGGATATAATAATGCTTGTCAGCAGTCATGCTTGAACATTTAAGGAAAGGAAAAAGAACCCAAAGAGTTTGAACAGGCTAGAATAATTTCTTACCTGCTTTGAAACTGAGGAGCTGCCAAATACACAGCACCCAAAGGGTCACAGTCACTACACAACAGTGACTCCAACCAAAATTCTGTCCCAGTGAGGTGAAGGCATCTTTTAGTGCAGGCTGTCTGCAATGCTATAAAATAGTTATTGTACAGTGATACTCTTGTATAAACCATTACTTCTTGTCTACTGATAAAACGTTAACCTTTTCTGTTCTGAAGAAAAGAGTTTTGGCTTATGTGTGTTTATTACCTCCTGGGGACTGACTCTGGTCCTCATTACAGATCTGCACGTACCCTGGGGGAAGTGGCTGGCACAGGGTGAAAGTCAACACAGTCAAAGTGAAGAAGAAAATAGAGTTATTTTAAGAATGAGTTGGAATAAACACATCTTTTTTGTCATCAGCATTCAGTGGATTAATTCCCATTGTGTAAGTAGGGACAGTATCTTGCTTTTACATGGTGTTTTTTTGCTAGTGAGGAAAGGAGATTTGTTTGGCTTTTTTAATTACCAAAGTAATTCCATCTCACTCTAAAAAACAGGACCCAACAAGCTGATGTGATGTGCAGAGGATGTACAGAAATGCAGTCAAAAAAAAGGGTTCTGGTCTCTTGGGATGTGGTACAATTGTCAGCCATTAGATACTACTGATACTGCTACTACTCCACACTACAATTCCTTTAACACCTTACAGATTGTTATGATGTCTTTTCCTTTTATGAAGAATAAAAATGAGCAATATATGTATTTATTATTTTAATTTAATTGGTGGCAATCTGCAAGGTACTCATTATGATACTCATACTCATATTCAAAATATTCATACTGAAAATAAAAAGTATCTCATGTCAGGTGACCGAGACATCTTGTGTTGAAGAAAACTCCTCAGGACATAGGAAAGACTATGGAAATGCTGAAATAATTAAGGTCGCTTTTACAAATGGTGGGAGCACCAAAATTGTTAACATGCTTCTTCAGATAGCCAAATGTATTAATAGTCTGCTCACAGAGGTTTTGGTTAAATCCAGGCTGTGCCACCACCCCAGTGACAGGCTGGTACAAACCTTTAGGAGGGACAGGGCTGCATGCTGTCCCTCTGGGCTCAGCTCTGTCCTCTCGGGGGGTGTCTGCCTGCCTGCCTGTGGCAGCCCTGTTTCTTGTCCTAGATCTTTCTTCTCTCCATGTTATTCTCATTAGCATGGGAGACAGAAAAGGGAAAAGATCCTCAGTGGCGGATCAACACAGGGACACGAGGGGGGCGCAGGGGCCGTGGCACTGCGGTGACAGGTGACAGTCCAGGGTGGCAGCAAACAGCACCCGGGGACCGCCGGAGCCCTTCCACTCCCTAAGATGCCAAAGTGCAGCTTCCCCCAGAGGGATTGCCAGGGAATGGGAGCCTTCACGGGAAAGAGGCGGGCACGGGGCTCTGTGGGGAGGACAGCCGTGTGAGGAGGCTGGGTGACACAGCTCCGGTGTCCCCAGTGTGCTTCCAGTGGCCGGGGGTCCCCTGGGCTCGGGGGGAATTGCGGGGTTGGCCGGGCAAGCCCTGGGAGGATGAAGGCCGCAGGACCCAGCTCTCCCACTGCTGTCACACTGTGAACAGCAGCAATGCTCAGCTGGACAGAAACATCTCCTCCTCATCCTGCTCGCAGAGAATGCTTTGGAGCCTTGAAATGTTAATTACTTTACAGCTTCCTGCCATAAGCAGTTAAATGTTTGTTTTTCTGCTGTTGAAAGGGATAAGAATGTAAAACTGGATCTAAGAGACACACAGGAAGATGCTCATCCCTGAGCAGGACTCTTACAGACAAAACACAACCAAGTGAAATTTGGTTCTTGAAAATGGGGAAACTGAGGCCCAGAATAGTTCAGTGACATTAAGCTCCATTCAGCTTTGCTAAACTCAGTCTGAGGTTTGTGGTATATTGAAAGCATACCCAGCTACTGAATCGCAGGTCTGAGTCCTTTGCTAATAGAAATGCTGCTAGATGATTGCAGGTATTTTTAAATTACAAAATAGGAAAGAAATCGTAATTCATTCTCATGGTTACTTACACTGACCTTCCTATTCAATGGAAAGAGCATCCCTGCTTCTTTTCTTTATATGGCTAATATCATCATAGATATCTTTGACTAGAATGTTGAGTTTAGATATACAAAATACTACGAGTCCAAAACTTTGGGTTGCAAGCCCAGCTTTGCAAATGGGAGACAGTTTGTCAGCTGGGAAGTTGCAGTAGGATTGAGAGCAAAACTGATTGTGAATTTCTAACTTCATATGAACACTTTATATAAAATACAGAGAAAAAAAATACTTAAGGCACCAGATGGCAAAACCAACACAAATGAATTAACATCTCTTAAAAGATAGTATACCTCTATTTATGAAACTATCAAACCATGTTTATATGATAGAATAACAAATTGAAAGGGAACCTTAACACTTGCAAATTTGTATGTGTGATGCAGCTGCAGGGAGATAAAATTGCTCTTGAGTGACTGGATATGTTTCTTCTGCTTTCCTCTGTTTCTTCTGCTTTCCTCCATTTCTTTCCTCCAAGCCTTAATTAGAGCCAGATGTTTCTTATTTCCTTTCTTTTTTGTTTTCAAGTGTGCACAAAGCATGGTGCCAGCAGTAAACACGATCTTTGACTTTTTTTAATGTGTCAACTGCATCTGAGTCAGTCACAAACCAGTAAAATTCAAGCAAAGAAATGCAAGCTTTCCCTCCTATCGTCATTCCTACTGGAAGATTGGCATTGTTGTTTCCTGTGGCACAGGAGCCATAAAAATCCCACCATGTGTCTGAGAACCTTGCCCCTGGTAAATAATACCAGAGGCAGGAGGCTGGAATGCTGTGTACCATGAACCCAGCTGCTCCTCCCATGCTCTTCAGAGTGCTGGGAGTGATTTCTTGTTGCTTAATTGCTGTTCAGCTGTATGGATCTGCAGCCTGTTTTCCATTTCTTCCCTCTCCTCCTCAGGGAGGCAGTGGCTCGTAACCACGGCATACAGGCAAAACCATTTCTGCTCCAATTTCAGGCCTTTATTGCACCCTTACATTGACCTCTGAGCTGCCATCTCTGGCAGTGTTTTGTCAGTAAATGGCAGAAGTCTATAGGTGAGAGCTTCCTTTCTAAACTAAATTGCTTAGTATTGCTGTAGTATTTATAATTATGGTTTTCATCTACTTTTCTAAACGTATTTTCATTCTAAGAAACATATCAAATATAGAGATCCATGAACTGCAACAGTTACCTAGCAAAGAGGTAGAAATTAGTGTCCAAAAAAAGCCATCTGAGGACAAGTTATTCCTTATTTGACAACTATTTTGAGCAAGCACATATTGCACCTAAAATAGGTTTTAAGGACAAATTTTCCAGCAGTTTTCCAGTTGTCTTTCTCCCTTTTAACAGATGTGCTCTTTGTTACTTAGTCCTTGGGAGTCGGGCTCCCTTCCATTACTGCACATGCTGAAGATCTTTTTGTATAAAAACCTGTTCTGTTTTCTTCTACCAACTTTTGTACCAGCAACTCCTACCCCAACTGCTGTTTGGAGGAATTGAAGCGTTTTGGGGAAGAGTACCTGATTAAGGTACTGATCCACTGAAGTTTTTTAGTGCCTAAGTTTTAAGGATGAGTGAACCTGGAGGATACAAATTCCTTGCTGTCATATTTGCTCTTGGTTCACACTATGTTTAGTTACAAGGGAAAAAATAATTTAAATAATACATTTAAATAATTTAAATAGAACAAACATCACCGTTTCTAATGGCAAGGTAGTACTGACCTTTCTTGAATTAAAGTGCAACTTGTTCAAATGTCTGGATGTATTATGAGAGTAACCTGTTTATTCCACCCCATCCTGTCCCATAAATGATTATATTTTTTCCCCTGAAAACATGACAGACATCTTACATGAATAAATCTATTTTATTTAAATAAAATTACAGGTGTATTTTGTCTAGTAAAAATTAACATATAGTTTTTCAAAGGCACCAATATTTAAAAATAATTTAAATTTTCTTGAGAGCAGCTTCCTTTTTCAGAGTGGTGTTTGTAAACTTGTTGGACTTCCCTCCCCTCATTCAACTCAAGCAATACCTGCTGCTTGTGAAATTATGAAGGCTGTACCTTTTTCGTTGTCATAGATGCCCTACTGTTCCTGGCCATCTCTTTAGAACACAGGAGAATGGGTCAGGCATTCCATGTAGCAAACCTCACTCTGAAACAGGGTGTGCCTTTCCTTTGTGGCACCATACACTTGTCAGGCACAAACCCCCGCTATGACACTCACTTTCCATGTACTGTAAGTACTAAAAATTAAATTCCAAAAACTACTGTTTCTTTGAGACTTCAGGATCTGTTTTTCCTTGCATTTCTCCAAGCTTGATAATGCAATGCCACATTTTCTAATGTGAGGAGAGAGCATTTTGCAGAAAGCCTGCCCTACAGTTTTGTGTCAGGCTGCATCAGCCTCCAGTTTGGGCTTCTTTAGAGGTGTCTTTGCTAAGCATGCTTGCACCAAAACCAGCAGACATGTGTTGGGCTTATTCATCCAGTTCTGTGATCATTTACAGGAGATTCACAGCAGGGACACAGAGGGAGGTGCAGGTGATACCACTCAGCAGGCCAAATCCTGCTCAGTTTTTCCCTAAAAAGGCCCAGCTCTACAGCCACTGCTGGATAAGGACAGAGCCAGAGTCCCCAGCTCCTCCCCACGGGAGGAACGGTATCAGGCAGCCATTCCCTATCCAATGAGTTCAAGTACTGTCACTTTTTGCTTCTGTAAAAGCAGGGAATTGTTTTCAAAAGGAGATTTTGCTAAGCACCTTCCATGTGCGCAGCTCGCCCATGAGGTTCACTTCATGAATTGATTTTATTTTTGTGACTGACTTTTGTAATAATCCCCAAGTTCTCTTTGATGCACAACCATTGTCCAGCACTACAGAAGCTTTGTAGCTCAACCATTCTAACAGAAAAAAGGATCTGCCCTTTAAAAAAAATTCCCACAATTTAGAGACAACTGTGATGTGATGCAATGAAGGTAAGATCCTAACAGGGATACATTTGGCAAATGAAACCCTGCTGCAATTAACAGGCAAGCTTCTCAGGGAAGCCCTGGATCTTCCTTCTACAGAAAATCTGATTTTAATGGAACCACAGTAATCAAACTCCAGTCTTAGATTTGCAGAGTGGAGTAAACAGAATTATTTCAGAGCTTGTAGTAAGATCACTGTAAAGCTGAGACAGAGAGCTACAACTATACCATACCAATCTTACAAGAATGTCCCAGGCTTTACTAAAGTTTGCCAAAATCTCCAAGAGCCTTCAGAGAAAGGCATTGGAAAAAGGCCAACAATTGCTAAGAAAAGCAGTGATCTTTGGCTAGCAATGTGCAATTTCCTCCTTGACATTTGTAAATGTAGAAATGTATGTGAGCCAACTACTCTTACTTTCCAAAGATTCATCTGGATAGTCTGGCACCTGGTTACAGGTGTTACTTCACAATACTTGGCAAACACCTAAAATTATTTTTAAAATTAACAACTGAAGTCTTCTAAGAAGACATACAAAAGCTCAGGAAGTTTATTGTGCTTTTCATCCTGCTTAGGTTATCTCTTTGGTTCAGAGATACAGCACCTTAATATTTATATGGCATTAAATGTATTTATCAAGAAAAGCAGTGAAGAAATTTGCATTGTTCCTGCCTGTGAGAAGCAAAGTAGTTTCTGATGATCTCCTTCAGAATAAACACCACCACTGATTTTAGAAAGGCACTGACAAAACTGACAGGCTAAAATACAGCATTAACAGCATTGTGCTGCTTAGAAAGGTGCTCCTTGAAAAAGGGGACATAAAAGGTAGATCTTAAAAGTGAAGTAAATATTTATGTTGTACTGAAGGTAAAGTAGTTTTAGAAAAAGCCTGTAAGGTTTTTTTGGGTCTTGGGATCCCTTTGAGGTACAAACTATTTTATTAGCTAGCTTTTTTAAGCAATCATTTTGCTGCCATTGGCCATGAACACTATGCTTTTCACTAGATCAGTTTGCATGGAGAAAATAAATGCAACTGAAAGTGGTGGCATTTTTTAATTCCCTCACTGGTGTTGGTGGCTGGGTATGGAGCTACTAAGAAGGCAACATCTGCCCTCCCACAGCTCACTGTGCAGCACTGTGCAGGCTGCCTGGTGACTGAAGGGGTGATACAGGGAAAGGGATGCAAAACCATCTCATCCTGCCCACAGAGCAGAATTACCCACTCCTGACTCAGGTTGTGGGTCACATGTCTGCTCTGAATCCTGCAGAAAACCACCAAATTCCACCTGAGGAAAGGAAATAGCTTTGGGAAAGAAATGGTTTTGCAGTTAGGTGCTGCCTGACTGGACACCCCTCAGCCTTTTTGGAAAAGAAATTGTTCCAGGCATCAAGGGAAGGCAGGGTCACTTCCACTGCCTTGAAAAGTCAAAGGACATCAAAAAGACAGGACTGTCTAGGCACAAGCACAAACAGCCACACTGGGTTTTGATCACCATACACATCTTTGGTCCACCAGCTGTGGTGGTATCTCTGGGGGGGAACACACTGCACACTCTTCAGTGAACCACTCAATGGGTTCACAGTGAGAAGTTCTTCCTGTTTAACATAAAGCCACAAGCAGAGACACAAAATTGCTACACAGAACAGCTGCAAGACTGAGGTTTCTTTATCTTGTTCTACTGTTATCCAGATCTGCACAGTTATTTATCCACAGGTACTTGCAGGCCAACCAATACACATATTTAGACACCCTGACTATGGAAACTTCATGTTCAGCAGCAGCTGAAAAGTATTTTACTTAGCTTTTAATAAGGCAAACATGCAGACTTCATTGTGCCACCTCAATCCATGTCAAGTCTGTCTAATACTAGTCTGATTTTCTGTGAAGCATGTGATAAGCAATGTACTAGTGCAACCACCATGAATCAATATCAAGCTTACCCTTCACAAAAAAAAAAACCAAAAAACAACTGTGTAGATGTAGACATCATAGGGGATTGATATTTGCAAAGCAAGTCATAGTAAAGAATGAATAAGATGGCAAAAAATGTAGAAATGAGGTATCAATTAGCCTAATGGTTGGAGTGGGTAAACTGGTCAAGACATACTCATGCTAAATTTCTTCTTCTGACTCATGATCTCGTTCAGATGTTTTCAGTAAACCCATTTCCATGGACTGGGACTGCTTAACCTTCGAACGGACCGCCCTGGAAACAACAACAAAAAAGATGTCAGTGGTAACTCAAAGGCTCATCTGACCATTTTTTACATGGTAAAATCCTGTTTAACTCTGGTATCTCGTCAGCGAGTTAGGATGACTCATTCTGTGATTCTGTTAGGAAGTGCTGCCTTTACTGATCCATCCTGACTGTACAGCTTGCAAGCACTTGTTCCTATGGGCATATCCCAGAGCACTTCAAACAGACCTCAGTGAACCCTCCAGAAGGTTCAGGGTCGTGCAGACGCTGTGCACACTTGGGAAGGGACCGTAAAGCTGTGAGAAAGAGTCTGCCCAAACTACCCTCAGAGGGGAGCTCTGCCAGTGTGCCATGATCAGCCTCCTCTGAGGCCTCATCTGAGGCTGCAGCAGCCACTGGTCCCAGCGTCAGAAGGGACGTGAGATTGCTGCCACTTTCTCAAGAGCTGCCCCTCCTTATACAGCAAACCAGTTACCCAGCCTTGAGTGCTGGTGCCTTTCAGACTGAGACACAAAAAGAACTGGCACCTCAGTGCAAATCAAGAGTGGAAGAACTATGTATTTGACATGATTAAAGAGGGCTATTAGGATGGTAGGGATAAAGCAAAGGGTGAGAAGCATGTTTAGGACACTGCAAGAAAAGGCTTGGTAAGGTCCTGTGGACAGAAGGTGATCACATTCTGTGATCTGATGGCAGAGGCATTTTTACAGCCAAATTAACACTGCGGTTGGAATTTTACCAGAATTAGCACTGGGCAGTGCTAATTAGGGAGTAACGTAAAAGGGCTAACTTTAGATGTTAGGGAGTGAAAATGACTAGTGAGAAAGAAATCAGGTTTGATCACAGGAAATTTCTAGCAAGGAATTCTGTGTAATAATCTTCACAGTAAAGTCATGAATGCCTGCTCTCTAAGCCACTTAAAATTAGCAGAGATGAGCAGTTGGAGTCTGCAGGTATAAAAATTTCCTACTTCTGACTTTAAATGCACTTAAAAATGTGGAAGACTATTGGTGCTCATTTTATGTGAGAAGTATTATGCTATACTATCAGAGCTGTATTTATGGGTGCATTTTTCCCCTTTTTACTGAAGCAATGTCATGTGCTTTTCACTGATTACTAATAACTATTTTTATTTTACCTTGCAAGACAATTACTTACTTCATAGAATCCTTTTTATTTGTCAGTGAAACTTTTCTAAAATAAACCTCCTACTAGACCAAATAGACAAGTCACCAAAGTTTCAGTGTTTCAAGTAACTTACCAGCTGACAATTGTGTAATTCACTGCAAGTATAAGAAAAGCAAAAGCATAATGCCAGCAATAGCACATGGTCAGGAACATCATGTTAGTGTGATCTGTCTGATTCCACTCTGGGCTTCCATTTGGAGGATAAAGCACAAAGCCAATCTGTAATAAAAGAAAAGAGATTTAGTACATGTCATTTGATGAGCATCTTGTGCCATATCGTGTTTTATGCTACCCATCACAAGGCAGGCATTTAATTTTCTTATGGTGTTGCTTATTTCTGTCTACTATTAAAAACAATTTTGTAGTCAATCTCAGCTGTGATGGAACACTTTAAACAGCTCTGTGCAGAAATGCCTATGAAGATAAAGTGACAGTCCCAGAGACCCACTGCTCTTGCCCAGAAAATTAAGGAGCCTGCCCAACAGCCCAGCTCTGCAACAATCACAATTAAGCACTGTAAGGAGAGGGGCTGGTGCTCAGCCCTGTGTGCTCTGAACTGAAATCACTTCATGGTTCAGAAAACCTGCCTGGCCATTTGCACTGCCTCCCTTCTTCCCAGCAGGGTCTGGGAATGCTTTACATGGCTGGGAAGATGAATAATCAATGAACAAATAAAGGGGAGCCACAATTCTGTTTCTTCTGGGCCATCCAAGGGAAATGTCAGAAATGGCATAAAAATGGAGCTTCCTCATGCAAGGCTGTGAGTTCATGTGATGTAGCTGATTTGTTTATTCAGAGCTGGGAAAGATCAGATTCATATTTGTGCATAAAATGGGAAAATGGTTAATCCTGTGGCTACGAAGGGTTTGCGAGACAAACACCAACCCTCTGTGCTGCTTAATACTATTCAAAGTCCTCACTCAGCAGTTTAGCTGGGAATTTAGAAACTGGGAAGAGGAGACGAAGAAGGAGGGGAGTGAATTTTGCATTTCCATGCAGAGAATTCAATGAATGAGGGTGTTGATGATGCAGAAAGAGAGTCCCTTTACCTTTTACCAATTTCCTGTGCTGCAGCCAGTGTGTGGTTTTCAGTCACACAGATGGTTGAAGTCTGATGCGGGTGTGAAAAAAGCCACACTTAAATTTCTTCTATTTTTAGTACTTCAATTTTTACTTTGAAACAAAACCCACATTGTCTCTAGAGCTAAAGAAATATTATATTCTTAAATTAGACTAGGCAGAAAACAATGATTAAATGGTTGCATCTATTCCTCCTATGTAAAGCTTCTTAAATCACTGGCTGGAAGTTTGCAAACAAGAAAATAAAACAAGAAAACAAAACAGCAAGTGCTGCAGCATCACATTCTTGAGTTCACTTATAGAAAAATACAGCCAGTTCTGAGGTCTGTCTTCAAGCCAGAGAAAGCATTTAAATATTTGATTTGGTGCTGAGTGTCCAGTTCTCCTAAGAAACAGCAAACATTTTTATTCATCTTGTCTGGCCAGCATAGAAAAAAGGGAAGCCAGTCTAGACATGCCGGAAGGAAAAATCATTGGAGTGACCTCAATTCCCCACTATAACATGAAACACACATCAGCACCAGTGCTCCTATTTCTGTTACAAACTCCTAGCAGCTCCTTAAATCTGTCTCTTGTTCTCACAGCAGAGAAAGAGTCACTGTCAAATATCTGTTATTGGACAGACTCACAAGTAAGCGAGGGCATGGAAGCTACATTTTGAAGAGTCCCTTCAGGAGCCATATCCCTGAAATATCAAAGTTTTGGCTGTTCTTTTTTCTGCTCAGCTCCCAGAGCACTAGAAAAGCAGGAGGCTTTACATCACCCAGTCTCCTAATGAGAATCTGTAACTTAAGTACCTTTTGAACCTGGCAATGTCAATGAGGCCTTTGCCTCACCTGTCCAGTGCTACACTGGGTGTCTACTCACTGCTCCAGCAGCTGACAGTAGAGACTCTCTTTGTAAAGAACAACATATATTTCCATGTTCTAAAATCACTGCCACTTGGCTGGCAAATTTGGAACAGGATGTTACAGGGAGCAGAGAGCTCTGTAATATGGAGAACTCAAGAAAAACACTTTAGCTTCTTTATTGATTCAAATAAAAGGCACTTGAAGTAAAATGGCTGCTGCTTCTTCTTCTTCTTCTTCTGTAAAATGCCTATGAGAAATACTTTTATCTCTTAAAAGGAATATTTTTTCTGTATCTCTTTAACGAAACTTATTTTCAGTAAGTCTTTTGAGGTCTGTGTTTAAAAGGCATATACATAACCTGTGAAACAGCTGCAAAGGGTTAAATGACTAATTTTGGTGAGGAAGAAATTACAAAGGCAGAAAAGCGACCTACCTGCCAGAACCAGCTCCCTTGTAATATGCAGAGGCTTGTACGGAGCATCTCTAGCACAATACTGCCACGGAAAAAAACTTCCAAAAATATGCAGGCAGCAGCTCCAAAGATAGCAAATAGCAGTAACTGATGAACATGAACATCCAGCATGGCCCTCCCATGAAGATGGTAGCAGAAGAGAAAACCTGGAATAAATTGTGATCAGTCTAAGATAATTTCTTCCCTTGCAACTTCCCTGCATCTGCTTTTAGAAAACAGTGAAACGTTTCTGGCATTTCTCTTTATGGCAGTATCACCTTCACTCATGCTGGCTTTAGCTAACCAGTTGTGTACCATGGCAGTACCTACATCAAACACATGCCTGGGCTACTGAGCACTTACCCAAAACAGGCTTTTGCTGCTATTTCCATAGCATTTCTGTTGCTGTCTAAGCAGGTAGAAAAGCTAAGATACACTTCTACAATGCAAAATCATGCCCTGGGCAGTGTAAGAAGGGCCAAGATTGATCTTTTTGTGATCTCTTTGAAGTGTTTCAGGGAGTGAAACAGGTCATTCTCCCTGAGGGTCATTCTGCAAGGCTGATTGGAGATTCCCAGACCAATGATCAATGTCTATCCACAGGATCCATGCCCATCCCTGCAGGGAGAGGTAAACTGACCTTCAATGAAGACTGCTAGGGAAAGCATCATCCTGTCCATGGCCGCTGGCAGCGCGTTGGTCCCGTGAGCCACGATGTCCACCAGCCCTGAAATGCCGTAGAACAGGTACATGGTGGCATGCTGCCAGTTCATTAGGTGATCCCAGTGCTTCTTCTCGTAGTTGTACAGCTTCAGATGAGGTCCATCAGGAACAAACTGCTCAGCCACCATCCCTGTGCATGAAACAAGAAGAAAAACCATTTGTTCTGGTACTTAAGGTATAAAGTGATGGCAAGTCTTTACACAAACAATAGAGGCAGCAATACATCCCCATGCAGCATCATGCCAGTAAGTTTGAGGTTTTAGTATCACATGATCTGAGAGTGGAGAGCCAGGGAAAATCAAGCTTCAGCCACTCCTGGTGGAGCTATTTGCATCTTGCAGTTTCCAGCAATGAAAATGAAAACAGCTTATTCTGTGCTGCTTTTTCTTCTTTTAAACAATTGCTATTGTACTAGTCCTCCGACCAAATTTTTCAGCTGACTTTTCCAATGGTTCAAACATGAGCATAACACACGCTAAAGTCTCCAAAAGAAAGGTGTACCATTTCAGTGCCCTGCCACATGCAGGATGACAGAGTTCAGACTCATAACTCAAAGGGGATTTTTCCTCTAAAGCCATAAAAGGAAACTCCTCCACCGTGCAGAGTTATTAAAAGTCCCATGGGAATGTACAAGGGGTTAGTATTTTAATCACTGCTCCACTCTCTCCCTTACCTTGGCCCCTCAGTGTTTTCTCAACTAGCTGAGGTATTCCAGCAAGGGAAAACTGCTTTTAAATGCTTTATATGATCAATGAAGTTTGAGGAGGGTTTAAAAGTTGTTCTGCTTTTAAAACATAAAAGCTGATTACATTGTTTATAAAGCATAGGCCAGTATCTGCTGTAAAAGTAGATATGCTGTACAGCAAATGCAGTATTGTTCCACCTTTATTTCCAGTTTTCCTAACATGGAAACAGCAGGTTTTATTCCTGATGCCTTTACTGTCTGTCTTAGCCAAGCGGTTTTTCCATACTTTTAATTTGAATTGGAATTTCCATATGTTAAAATAAGAACTTGTGGTTTCAAAGTAAAAATAAAAACAGTACATTAATGTTTTAGCTGCCAAACTACCTTTAGACACAGACTGGGAGATTTGTAGGAAAGGTGTCCACAATCATGCCTCAAATGCTATTATTTAGATTTTTATAATTTTTTAATGATAAAACTGTAAACACAACATCCCTTCAGTGCTTATATATCTTAACAGAGAGGAAGGAAAAGCAAGAACAAGACTTTGTCACAGTCTGCACCTCGATTAGAAATGAGGCAACTCTGGGCATCTAAAGAAGAGTAGACAAATAGAATCTAGAAGTGCAAAAATACTTAAAATTTAGCTATTTTTCAACTTGAGCCACAGGTGCTAAGCTCCTCAGATCCCCTGTTGTTTAGTTTACTTACCCTCTAAAGCCAAATCACCACCACATATCCTGCCAGGATGTAAACAAGAACTAAACACTTTCAGCCAGCTACACAGCTCCCAAAGCCATCCCAGTGGGTTTGTACCAGGCCTGGACACAACGGAAGGACAAACAGCTCCCCCACACCCCATCACAACAGTCCTGCAGCAATAAGATCTGGAGTTCAGCCTTTTTGTGTGAATATTTTCACTTTTGACTGAGATTAATCAAAAAATCATCTGCATCATTTACATATTTTATCAATAAATCAGTGGAGGCTTCCAGCATCTGAGATGGTTGAATTCAAAATAGAAAAGCAACATCTTCACAGTCTGGTGCTCCCACCATGCACATGGGAGCCCCTTGCCTAAATATCTTGTCTCCCTACCTGAACAGTGAACAGTACATGAACACTGAGACGTGGTCAGGAGCAGTCAAGTGGTCAAGAGTGGTCAGGAGACCTCACAGAAGCTCCAGAAGAGCACTATGGATGGAAACCATGTTATGGCCACAGCTGTGTAATTAACAGCAGTAGCCCCACCACTTCTCAGTGGTTAAAGAGCAAAAGAGCAGAACAAAAGGAGATGCCTTTTTATCAGGGAACAAAATTTAAAGCAAAAAGTGTTAGAAGGTACAGCCTGCCCTTAGTCCACCTCACTTACCAATGAGGGCAAAGACAGCTTTGATGATGCCCTCAACAAACTCCAGGCGCTGGAATCCTGCCCTGGAGCCAAGGTAGCAAGCGTTCTTGTTTTTTCGACAGGCGTACTTCAGTGGATACTTCACTGACCACCACAAGCCAAAAAGAAGGAAAAAGCTTCCAGGGAGGGCATGCCCTTTGAAATTGCCCATGGTTTTCTGCTAGGCAATACCTGAGGGAGAAACAAACAGAGACCGATTATGGGAATAGTGGGAGAATTGTGTGGGTCATAATTTTAAAGTGTCTCCTTGCATAGATCAAACGGGTGTCACTGAATTGAGTACTCACAGTTAATTTAAAAATAAATTTGGGTACTTCTCTTCCCAGCCAGTCCCCCCAGTTTCACAGCTTTGCAGAAGCAGCAGAGCAGCTGACCTGAAATGCAGAGCTGGCAGCCAGCAGGGTAGGAGAAGGAAAAGCCATGGCACACTATGTATGTCTTGCTGTAGAAGTTGTGCTGGAAAAAGAGAGAACCTGAATACTCACTATTTGGTGCTTTCACCTTCAGAGAGTTTTATATTTTTTTTCCTTCACGAAAGAAAACCAAGACAATACCTGACTGAAGGAAAAATGAATTGCATAGCCATCAAAATGGTAAATATTCACTAGTAAATTGTATTTTTTATTTCAATCCAGATGTCTTGTTATGATTTACAAACATGAAGTAATTCTCATTATTTTATGGATGAATTATGCACCCACCACTAGATATATATTATCAAGTACATCAAGTGCACTGTGTGACAAGGTTATTAATTGGTCAGGATTATGTAGTCATTTAAAAGCAGCGCCATCCATAATCCTAGTAATTCTGGTCATCATCCCAAAATTTGGGACAGTTGCCTTTGAGCCAGTGGCTTCTTCATTAAAATGATGGTTCTAACATTAAATTGCAATTTTTCTTTAAGATATTATAAATTGAGTTATTGTGCCTCATGCCCCAAAGGCATACTGAGTCTGTGCACAGGCAGCAATCAAGAATAACCACTTTAGAAGGATTGGCAGCCTGTACTTTCTGTTATTATTGTTGCTGACTTAAAAGTTCAATTGCCACACTGCACTGGAGCTACTTGGCTATGAATGGAACATGGAAGCTCTAGTATATTTTTCTTTTTCATGAGTATTTCCTATGGTCAGCTCTGCATAAGAAGTTTTAAACTGCAGCTTCTGGGCCATGGAGTACTTGCAGGGTTCACATAAGGCTGTCTAGTCACGTAGTGTGAGTGCGAGCCCTCTCCTATTTCTGGAGGCTAAACTCCACTGAAACTTTACTTTTTTTTTATTTTCTTTTCTTTTTTTTTTTTTTTTTTTTTTTCCCAAGAAGAGAAACTTTTTCACATGCAGGTCCTGGAGTTCTCCTAAGACTATCCCAAATGCATGAGGAGAAGTGGCATCTATAGCCACAAAGGAGAAGAAAAGAAAATACAACTGTTCATGCATAGCATGAGTCTGACCTGATTTAAACAGGATGCAATCCTGCAGCCCCTGCCTCTTCCAATCCCCTCCTCTTCCAGAGCTGAACTCTCCACTGCAAGGGCTGCTGAGTGGGAGAGGTGAGCTTTAAAAGCTTTCCCTGGATAATACCCTGCTTACCTAATTTCTAGGGAAGCACTGGGGAAGCACAAGAGCAGAGAAATGTGATGCCAGCTGCCCAAGCAAGCCCATTGCTGGATGTGTCCCTGCAGGTGTTGCAGGGTCTGGGAAGGAGAGCGTGTGGAGATGCTCAGGGAAGCAGCACCTGCCAGTCACGGGGCAGCCAAAGGGGGCACGAGGGACAATGTGTTTATGAACAAAACATAGAGGACTCCCACTTGGGCTTTCTGCTGTGTGGGGAAGGCCTCCTCTAGCTGGGGCTCCAAGAGCTGGGGGAGGCTTTCTCTGCCTTCTCTGCCTCCCCCACCACCCTTACAGTTCTGCTGGGTTGATGCCTGTGCGCTTTATTTGCGGGTGGGGAAAGCACTGCTCCCTCTGCAGCAGCCCACAGCACGGTGGGGCTCTCACTGGTGAGGTTGGGGAGCTCAGCCCCATAGGTGGGACCCAGCCCTTGCTATCTCAGCCAAGAGGTTCTTTCTTCATTTTGGGACACCTTTAGTTCAAAGACTCTGACCTGCCTGCACATCCCTGCCAGTACTCACTGCACCACTGTTTGCCTCAATAAAGGGCAGTACTAACAGCTTTAGACATCCTCTAAACTTTGCTTTAACCTTTAAAATACTTCTTTTGCTTTTCAAACCTTAATTTCTGAGGGTTTTTTTAAACGTGCTGGCCTGGAAGGCATTGCTGTCTTTTCAGTCACATTGATCTTTTCCCTTCTTTGACTGAAAGGAAGAGGGGAAGAGAGGGGAGTGGCTTTTCCTCACCACATCTTATCTCACTGAACACAGTTCATTGGAAAGACTTTATTAATTATCATTATTATTCACCACAGGTACAAAGCAGTTCAAAAGGAACAATTTACCTTGTACTGCACATCAAAGCAACAAATGGATTAGAAAGATAAATGAAACCTCTGACTAACCTTCCCTTAGGAGAGTACAGCTACAGTAGGAGTGAAATGAAGAATTGTGTTGACGTCATTTGTAGTAAAACATCAAAAGTAATTTTTAATCTGTAAATTCACAGCTGGGTTACCTAGATTATTAAACACTGGAGGATTTTTCTGCACTAAATCTGGGTAAACTATCAAGAAACTTTGTTTTGAACTATTTTTTGCCTTTCAAAACAAGCAAAAAGAAGAACAGACTGATAGAGCAGCTGATGTTCTACATCCAATGTAAACAGAATGGAACCAGAAAAATTACTTTTTTGCTAAAAGAAGTACAATCACATATTATTAGCTTTAGAGAGTGCAAACTTCAGATTGAGTTCATCCAAAGGTGTTAGGGATTATTTGTAGGATTTCTCTAGAAAGACACACATCAGTTCTGCTGGCCAGCTGTTGTGGCAAACCTTTGGAATGCTGCATCTCAACACAGTTGGTTTCAGGAAAGGAGTTATACAACTTACCCTTTAAAGTTTTAGTGAACTTAAAAACATCATGACAGAGCTTGCCTTAAACTGATTAAACTTCCCAATTCATGAGTTTTCTCTTTTCAGGCCTGAGAGTTCCTTTTGGTGAGTCTAGAAGTCACCTGCCAACACCCACTGTTTTGATGTGACTGAGAAGTTTAGTCTGCAAATAAACTGGGGGATATTGCACAATTTGGAGGCTTAGTATGAAACCGGGGATATGGTGAGGCTAAGCACAGACTCCTCAGTAGGAAAGTCACTGTGGGGTCAGGAGATGCATCTGGGAGGTGGAAGGCAGAGGGGTAATGGGAGGTGAAAGGAGAGGAGAACAATATGTCAGGCTGCTGCCTTTCCATGAGGCACTTTGGCATTCCCCTGTGCAGCCTGGGACAAAACATCTGCCAGCTCTTCTGCACAGCTTGAGAGCCAGACAGTTTTGGTACAGCAGGTGCTATTTATTGAGTAAAGCTGGCATCAGCATGTTATGACAATACTTGACAAATTTGAGGGCTTATTTTTACAGCGCCTTATCAGTCTATATCTGCAATGTCAGACTGATGTTGCAGGATGTGCAAATCCAAGACCCTCTCTTTTACCCTCAGTGATTTCAGAGCCAAGGCTGTTGGCAGAGCCACAGCCATGTTCTCAGCAGCAAACATTCCTTGCTGCCCACGACCCTCCCTAGAGTTCATCATCTTAGATTGGATATCAGGAGAAATTTCTTCACTGAAAGAACTGTCAAGCCACTGCCCAGGGAAGGGGTAGGATCATCATTCCTGGAGGTATTTAAAAGCTATGGAGATGTGTCTCCTGGGACATTGTTTAGTGGAAGACTTGGCAGTGCTGTGTTAATGGTTGGACTCAATAATCTGAAAGGTCTTTTCCTACCTAAACAATTCTGTGATTCTGTGGTCTGCCAGACCTGTAAGCAGAGCTGACCCACAGACGGGGGCCATGAGGCCTGGCCCCAAAGCCACCCAGTCCCACCAGGTGCCACACACATTCCTTTAGCTGGTGACCTGCTTCACAACTTCAGCTCTGCCCAAATCCTTCTCCTCACCCTGCCAGGCAAAGGCAGTGGTTCTGATGCCTACAAAAGGCACACAGACATCAAAAGACACACAGCTGGCATCACAGAATCACACAGAATCACACAGAATCAAAGAATCACTAGGTTGGAAGAGACCTTCATGATCATTGAGTCTAACCCAGCCCCAACACCCCGACTAAACCATGGCGCTGAGTGCCACATCCAACCTTTTTTTAAACACATACAGGGATAGTGACTCCACTACCTCCCTGGGGAAGCCATT